>CAESWR010002399.1:521271-555234 GCA_903171835.1 Mullus surmuletus
GTATCATTGGGTCTGTGGGGAGATTTTGCTGATTTGGCTTTTTTTTGTTGTTTTTATCTCCTTGAAGAGTTGCCTAGGCCTCCTTAAATTGGGAAGACAGAGAAAAGAATTCATCATCTGCGGATAAACATGTACCTATTTGAACTGTACAACCAGATGCTCAATTATCCAGCCAGGCTTTTGCAGGAAGGAAGGCAAAGTGATTCACTGGAGTGGAATTAAAATATAACCACGCCCAAACAAAGCCATCACAAGCCCAGCGGGCGCTGATATGTTGTTTTGATACCTGACAACTGATGGCTGAATTTCAAGGAGCCTGAGGGAAATCGCAAAAAAAAAAAAAGAAGAGTCGCTTCACATCCTGTTTAGCTGCTGCCCCAAATGTCTCTACGAAGGTTTTCCTGCTGGTGTTTCCGGCCAGCATGATGATGTCTCCGTAATCGGTAAAGTGGATTAATATCTTTTGCTCCATCTTCCCTCAGGACTGGCAATTGATTACTTCAACCAGCGTTTGTACTGGGCAGACCCAGAGCTCTCCCACATCGGCAGCATGAGGCTGGATGGCTCCGATCCGCTGGTGACCATCAGTGACAGACATGGTGAGAAAAACCTACAAAACCTCTCAACACCAGTGAAAGTCTGTGGAGTTCTTCGACTTTTCAGAAACTGTCTGAGAAGGCTAAACCCGCTTTAAGAATGCAGCAGGGTTATTCATTTTCTCCGCATGGATTCACAGGAATCTCCCAACCGTACAGGATCGACATATTTGAGGATTACATCTATGGAACGGGACTCAAGCACGAGGTCTTCAGGATCCACAAGTATGGCAAACAGTCGGCGGAGTTTCTGAGTTTGGGTGTGGAGAAGCCCACCAATGTATTGATCTCCCACCGTTTCAAACAACAAGATGGTGAGTTCTCCCTGATGCTCTTGGTATATTCCAGTGAAATAAAAAAATTAACGAATGCTTCTCAATGACATTCAATAAAAACACAACCTTGGATTCCTCTGCAGGGAGAATTTATTCTTGATGTTTTCTTTATATAAATTTCATTTTCATTTTGTAGCACCTATATCAGCATCACACATCATGGGTCTTCTTTTTGTACCAGCAACAGTTCAGTCTAAGACCTCAAGACCTTCCAATTCTATAAACATAAACAGTTGTTAAATACATCTTTAGATTTATTAAATACATTCATTTTTCATCTAAATTATTAAATTATTATTACTCGTACATGATTACTGATGGCACCGGTCGTGATGTATGGGAAATTAGGCCGATTAGAATATATTAGACAAAGACTTTATTGATATGATACTTGATTGATAGTATACTTTGCTGAAATTCGAGATCACAGAAAAAGATAAGCATACAGTAAAGAGTTGCAGCAATAAAAAAAGACCTTCTTCCATCACCTGATGTTCTACACTCTGATAGCACTCTGATTATTCATTTATTTATTTATTTTTCAAGGCTAGACTTGCACCATCACCCAATTGTAACTATGCTGTGCAGCAGTGGTGAAGGAGGTGATATGATGGATCATGACTGGTATCACCTGTGATCTCACCCACACTGGAGCATCTCTCCTGCTTTTCTGTTGCACCAGTTGCACACCTTGTGCCTGTTTCACCAAATTACCAGAAAAAAATATTACTACCACCTACTTGCACCTTCTGGAGCAGTTGCACCTACACTGTGCCTGGTTCATGAAATTGGAGCGCCATATGTCCAGTTGTACCTGAAAACAAAAGGAAGATGCATTTTAGCATTACTGTGAAATCATTGCCCTTTTTTTATCATTGGTCACACATTTTAGTGGACAGTGGAATAAAGTGGTCATCTCAACACCATGGTGAAAGTAAAAAAAAAAGTTAATAAGTTAATAATTGATGTTCAAGACAGGCAGGCCAGGATCAAATCACCAGAGATAGCCAAAACGGCTCGGCAGACAAGTAGTCAAAAACATACTAGAAACAAAAACCACGTGGACTTGACAAAAATTCATGTGGAGTGGGTTCTGGAAAGGGGTAAACAGTCCCTCTTAGGAACAGGCTTGACATGGGAAACGTGGGATGAATCCTGTAGGACTTTGGAAGAGGCGTCTTGAAAGGGCGTCTTGATTGATTACCTTACAGATGGCAAAGGGGCTCATGGAATGAGGAGCAATTTTACAAGACTCAAAACGGAGGGAGGGGTCCCACACTATCAGTCCCACCACAAGATGGCCTGCCTGGTGCCAGCTTGCGTTGACGATCTGCAAGGGCCTAATGTCAGGCAGAGTTAAGAAGTAGCACCTGATGGGCCCGGGTCCGAGTACAGCTGCACAATCTCACAAAAGCCTGGGCAGCCGTAACACAGAACCCCCGCCTCTGGGAAAAGTAACACAGCAGGCTGGTACACTTAAACTCATGTATTATGTGCGTACTCAACCCAGATTAGGTCCTTATTTTAGATCTGAAATTATCAGGGTAGGGCTCCTGTAATCAGCACACGGCGGATAACATGGGGAGAAGGGAGTCAAAAGCCTGAAACCAAAGAGAGAAAATAAAAGAGGAAGTGCATACAAAACTGAACAGGGATGCATGGTGTGATAGAAACATGACCTTAACAAAGCAAGTCAGATATTGCAATGGATTCATATCAGTTATGACACTGTTAGTTGATGCCCATATTTTTTATGCAGAATGCTAATCCCATATTATTTTCCAACGTGGCTAATCCATACCTCTAATCCAGTTATTATTTTTAATCAAACTATTGCTCTGTTGTTGGTAACTGAGCCTTTTTTTGGTAAATTCTGACATGTTTAATTCAACTATTCAGCATATTACAGACTGACACTTGACAATTGGTTGAGTTGGACCAAAATAAAACATAGCCGAAGATAAGCAGTTTAAACCAGGCCTTTGCAAAGGCAACCAAAATGATTAAACTAACTACTAACTAATTAAACTAACCATTTTGTATGACATGATATTAGTATAGTATTTCTTCCTGTACAACAGTATCTATGTCTAGTAATGACATACTGTATGTAACGCATTATAAATGTATGTTATATTAATAATGCAGTATAAATACCTCTGTTTGTAATTCCTGTTGGATAAATAATGCAGCAGAGCTTTTGTGAAGACTATCTTTATTAAAGCTCCCAGGTTTTTTGTGTGTTTTCCCAAGACACAGCCAATCAATACATGCATGTCCTTCCTCCCACTGTTTGAGAAGAACTCTGATTATTTTTTATATCTTTGGTGTTAATGGAAATGGAGCATCAGACAGCTCAGTCTTGGTCAGTTTTTCACTTAAGGCAAAGCTGTTTGGCTCCCCGGGGACTCATTAGACCTGCCTGCTGGTGATGCAGTGTATTGGTAGGCGGTTGTGTGCAAAAAAAAAGATATGACATGAAAGCTTGATGTCTTCAGCAAAAAGTCGAACAGCGATTCCATTTATTTCGGTCTTTATTTGTCACATGTTATATAAGAAGTAACGCAAGTTTAATGAAATGCAGCTGTTGAAATTATTTAATTAAAGAAAAGATCTCTTAATCTGTTAAATCCCATTCAGAATGGTGGATTTCTCATCGCGCTTTTGTTTTTGTTTTCATGTCATGGTGATTATATTAAATTATAAATTAATTTTGCATCTCATGCGCCCGTGAGTTAGGCCTCTAGTGCTCCGTTAGATGTCTCACGCTTTAATTTCAAACACTAATTTTGATGCGGTGATTGCGGGAGTGCTCTCATCGCACAGGCATTGCTGATTATCAGAGCTGAACCCACCTTTATGGAAGTGTTTGATTAGTTTAGATTCCTGTTTCACAAGATGTTTACGTTATTGTGTGTCGCCATTGAAGAAGACGGCGTGAAGTGCTCTTCAAAAAGCAGCCGCTAATCAATTAGACAATGGAAAATTCATAGTATATTACACCATCCTTGATTATTCAATCTAGAGATGTGTAATGAGGCATTCATATGCTTTAGCTTTGTGCCTCTCTGTGCTTCAAAAAGAGAAAAAACTACGATTTTAACAAACTTGTTTGGCTCATCCCAGCGTACTTTTCCGACTCTCCGCAGCTTCCAATCCGTGCCTGAGGATGTCCTGCGACTTCATGTGTTTGCTGAACCCGACAGGCGCTCGGTGCACCTGTCCAGAGGGGAAAGTGCTGGTCAACGGCAGCTGCAGCGACGTCAACGTCTCCGGTAGGCTCGCCATGACGTCCCGCAGCATCTGTGGAAGCGGGTGCCATACGTCCTCGGTGGAAGTAGTTTGTTTATGCCGTTTTAATCAGAGAGAGACGGGTAATGAAAACTTCAGGGATGCTGGAAGTCAGACAGAGTTGAAGCTTTAGAGAGAAAGTTGATATAATGAAGGCTTATTAAATGCTGCTCAACTTTTCTTGACTTTTGTGTTCATTTGAGGAGAATATTAGAACAGCAGAAAGCAAACTCGAACGCCAATCTGTGTGTGTCACATCATAAGAGAAACCAAAAAATAATGAAACCGTTTCACACACCCCGCTTTTAGTGTTTTGACTTTAGAGACATTGTTAAATAAATGAGAGTGTCTCTGAGACCTGCTGAAGTGTGGCGCTGCTACTTAGTGTGCTTGCATGAGTGCGTCATAGTTCTGCGAGAGCATTTGATAAAGAAATACACTGGATGTTCTGAAAAGTACTCAAATATCGGGAAAATTCATTTAGAATGAATTGTTTTCCAGTGACGGTCTGACGAAAAGGGTGTTTCTCAAGGCATAAGGGACACGATCGAGCTGTCTGGCATCGATTGATACACTCCATTGACCATTGACAGGTCTCACTCACATGCTGTTAGATATAGTTGCAATGCACAAGTCACCTCATCACGTGAAATAAAAATTGCCAGAGGAGAAGGGATGATCAATATGTCATGATAAAGAAAATGAAACACTTTCTCAGGAAAAAAAATGTCAAATGGGTGCAGAAATAACCTATTAAACCACCACATACATACATACATATATTACATACATACATACATATATAATTACATACAAACATACATGACATAGGCACACAAATAGAGAGACACCATGGATGGATGGATGGATAGATAGGCTTGTTGTATGATGTTGCGCTCGCTGTGCGTGATGGTTATGGAGGTTGCCCAACTGCGCATGAGGGCTGAGGAGGTCAAGGAGAGGGTGTGTTTGTGAAGGAGCTGTCAGTCAATACAAAGACATTGCCAGTGCCCCCAGAAAATTCTTTGAATTTCTTTGTTTGTTAAGATCTTCATAGGCTAGGACAGTACTTCTCAAACCGATACCCAGTTTCTACCACATTCAGGCAGCTTTATTTTGTTTTTGTTGTGTTTTCCATCGCCTAAAACTCAGATCTAGGCCTTGTCAGGTGTTGTTTCTTGGCGTGATGCTGCCCGATGCTGCTTTTCTATGATTGACGTCCTCAAACTGCGTGCTGTGAGAACTTTGTACTCTGCCCGTTGTGAAGGTGAGCTGTGCCGCCCACCCTGCGAGAACGGAGGCCGCTGCTTGGCCAATGAGAAGGGAGACTGGCGCTGCTACTGCTGGCCTGACTTCTCTGGCGAGCGCTGTGAGGTCAACCACTGCACCGACTACTGCCTCAACGGAGGCACCTGCATGGGCTCGCCGCTAGGTAAGTTGGGTCCCACCATCGCCTCATCTGTCTGCTGAGTCGTTCAATCAAACATCACTAACTCATATGCAAGGAGAGCCTTTTGTAACTCTTAAGAGTCCCTGGGGACTTTTTTTGTCCAAACATTTTTTGACCACTTAAGGGCTCAAAATCCCACAAAATATCTGATATTTCATATGTATCTTTCAGGCTGATGCTGATTAACAAGATTGATATATTACAATATTGATATATGATATTTTACAGCAGTCTTTTGGAAGGAGACATTTTTTGTCCCCAGGAACTAATAATAAAGGTTGCTATAACAATCTGTCACTGCAGAAAAAATAAGAATGCCTCAAATTCAATGTTAGTGCTAACCATTTACCCATCTGAGGCTCTATTAATAATAACAATCAAATTCTTCTTGAATTGCATTTTATGGAATTGATTTGAGTTTTTGTTTTTGTTTTTTGATTAATATACTAGGGAGCTACATAAACAAACTGGCATTTAGAGGGATAAAATCCCTCAAAATAATTCATATTTGACATATTTCAGGCTGAAGTTGATTAAAAAGAAATTACTATTAATATATCACTTTTTTTACAGCAGGTTTGGGGAGGGGACATTTTTCTACTTAGGAACGAATGAGAACGTTTTTTTTTTAGTAACTCATAAGGGTTACTTTATCATTGCCAACTTTTAATTCTCGCACACTTGCACATAGACTTTGTACTTGGTGACTTTCACTTGCATTTGTATTCCTTTAAATCCTTCACGCCATCATCACTTCAGCTCTGCCACCTGAGCAGTTTTTATCACCCGTGCTCCTGCCGGAACAAGCCTGAGATATCAGCTCATGTTTTTCTCAAGTTCAAGGTCTCCTTTTCATGCTATCACGGCCTTGAGAATCCCTCCTCCAGCGGCCATTAAGCAAATGTATATGAATATGCTCAGATGCGAAGCCGCGGAATCGAGATGTCAATGCAATTACTCGAAACTTCTGCTTTTCCATTAGTTATGACAAATAAATCCCCACAGTAATTGCCCTTTTGTACAAAAAGGGTGGTTTGTTTTCCCATGCGAGGGGTTTCATAAAAGCAGAAACTTGTTCACGGGGTCAGAGGGCAGCAGCAGTCAGAGTGACTCAAGGCACTCATGCTGAATATGAAAATGGGATCACAGCACTCCGAGTCTGAGGCCGAACAAGAAGAAGCATGGAGCCCATCGGTGACTATCGCATTTCTAGAGAAATACAAAATAAGTCCAATGTGTCGCACCGGATGATGGATTGTACCCTCGTTTTCTGGCGGACAGCTCGGAGGAAAATGAAAGTGCTAAAAGGTGCTCATGGTGTCCCTGGGAGCTTTTATTTCATTCATCTCTGGCAGTTGTTTCTCAAAATAGAGGAGATTTTTCAGCAATTAGCAAATGTATCCCGGGGGAAAAGGGTAAATCAGTGTGCAAAGATGAGTTAGGGGAGAATTTAAGGTTTCTGCTGGTCTCCACAAATCCCAATGATTTGGATGACCAGCTAGAACATTTTGGTTTTTGTTGATTAAAGTAGCCACTCTGGTCAAAGGCTGGTCTCGTAAAACTGTAAGGCTACTGATTACCATGTGAATTTATTTAGAAAGAGAGAGGACACTATCTGTGACGCACTTCAACCAAACAGTATCTGCACGATGCAAAGTGGAGAGGCCATGGGTTGTGGTGTCGTAACATCATGTTGTGTTAGAACAACTTCAGAATGTTACATATGCATGCCCACAGTTGGCCCGCTGAAAATGGTAAATGGGCTGAATTTACATGGGGCTTTTCTGCCTAAAAGGTTCTCAGTGCACTTTTACACACTGCATTACCTAATTTTACCCTAAATTTTACCTTGGCTATTGCGTACCACACTCTACACTTCCTTCCTCTCTATGTGCTACACACACTGTTTTACTGTGTCCGACCCAACTCCTGCTATCCTAAGTATTTGCCATCGAGCTCAACTACATATGTGGCTCTTTAAAAGTGGGCAGAAGGAGTAGGGAGCGATTTTATAAATGGTAAAAAGTTACATTTAAGGCAAACATATTTAATGATTAACGACATCCACTATAATTACGTATAATATTTTATGATTCTGTGGCATGGCTCTGTCTCGGGTCCCCTGCTTTTCTTTGAGCAGGACCTCCCTGCCCTGACTCCCCATGCCCAGGGGCAGGGAGAGCAGCAGCGGAAAGTAAATCAGCATTTCTCGAACTTTTTGGTGCTGGGGCCCAGTAATATTTGCCATTGGCCTCTTGAGGTGTTCTGATTCAATATTGACATCAGATATTGGTCTGATATCATTAAGAAAAATAGAAAAAAAAGAGTATCGGATCCTATCGGCCTGCATTTAAAGCATCTATAAGCACTCTGATACAAGCAGTCCATTCCAAACAGTCAGTTTTTCTCATATCTACTGTGCTGACTATTGTTCTCTATTTAAGTAATATCAATTGATCAAGCCTTTTCTAACATTCCATACTACAAAATAAATATTGGTGTTTAAGAAAAAACTGGAGTAAATCATCCCAGAATAGAGCAAGCATCATTAGCGCAGAGAGATTAACGCTATACTCAATTTGAATGAATATTACCTGCTGCTCACAACTCTTCTTTGTCATAAAGAGGCAACAGATTGTGTATTATATTTGTTTGGTAAATAATATATTTTTAATTTGAAAGATGCCAACTGCAAAATAAGTTGTTTGGCAAAAATAATAATGAAAAAAATTCGGAGACATCTTTAAACCATGTGTTCATGAAATGGAACGCCAAGGATACTGAAAAATTGATAAAGCCAAGGAGAATGAATAAGCCATGAGATAAAGTGATTCATGAGGACAAACATCCTTAAAAAGCACAATGTTTAGACAGCCTATCCGTGTATTTGTGTCCATCATTATTTGTTTGTATTGTCATTCATCGGCACTAAAAGAAATACAACCGTGACAGTAGATGCTCACTGGACCTCCCAGCAATATCCCCTGCTTTTGATATTTGGGGTTTTGATTGTTGTGAAAAAGTCTCCAAAGCAACAGAGAGCTGTGTGACTGCAGCAGGGAAACAAGCTGTTGCCGAGGTCGTCCTCTGAGGACACGGGGCAGCGTTATTGCTGAACTTCAGAGGGTTCTTTTATTTAACAGAGATGCTGCTGGCATCTTATGGATGGACATGGGCCCAAGATAAACACAGGATTGATTTATGATTCAAATCTGCTTTATCTGGAGGCAATGGCTCTCTTTTAATGTGCAGTAATAGTGAAATAAACAGTCCCATCGGGGAATATTTTAGCTTCTCTTTTGCCACAGAGAGGGGGAACTTCTGAGTGTAACTTTGCACAACGATGGGGACGCTGAAGGGAGACTTGAAACAAACAAAAATGTTTTTTGTTTTTCTTCTTTCAGTCAGAGACCTTTCTATGTTAATGAAGCTAATGGCGTGTAAGAAAAGTTTTCATAGTTTGTTTATCTACTTTTTTTGCAGTTGACAGCTAGCTGTGACAGGAGCGGGGAGATGGCGGGCACAACATGACAAAGCAGAAAAAAGGACAGACAGGATGAAGGGTGGGAGGACAGGAAGCTGGATGGGGCAGACAGGAAGCTCAAACACACATGGGAGAAGATTAAGTCTGTGAAAAACATTAGATTAACTGGTGAGGAATAAAGGTGAAAAATGCTGTGAGGGAATTCAGGTGATGAGGTGATGTGACTAGTGGGGAAACCAGGACTATTTTGGCAAGATGTAAAAATTTACAACCAGAAAAAAGATCAGTCATACGAATCTCCAAACCAGTAAAGAAGATTAATAACTTTCCCTTAGTAATGATCCCCATCTATTGTATCTATGCTGGTTTAGCATACAAATACCATCTTAGCTAAACTTAGTAAGCATCTTCCAAGGCATTATATTATACTGCACAGACCGTAGTTATCAGCTCCCAGTGGAGTCCATCTTCACAAGGTTTCTCCATCTAACACTCCCTCTGTGCTCTATGAGCTTTAATCCAGGTCGCTCTTTTTTAACTTAACTCTCCGTTGTCTCCTGCTGCACCAATTTTTCCTTCCACCTCCGGCCCTTCCTGGGTCAAAAGGGTCCTTGGCATTAAAGGGGGCAAGGCAAAGTCCTTGCTGAAGCTGGCAGTGCGCAATTACGCTTTGCAGCTCTCAGTTCAGATGTGTCATGGTGTGCACGCGCCTGTGTTTACTAATGAACCGCTAATGAGAGCCTCGGAGCATCAACAACAAAAGAAGAAGACGGATGTGGCTGAGTGGCGTCCAAATGGTGGACACGGGGCGCCGTCATTGGATGCGGGCAGTGCTCCCTTTTGTTTGACTTATAGCCCCTCGGATCATGAAAATCTCTCCATGACCGGCTGCCATCCAGCCCTTTTAAGCCAAAGTGGGTGGTTGCTATGACAACTGCTTCACGTCCACAAATGTATCCGAAGTGAATATATAGCAATGTCAGGAGGACATTGCTATATATTTTACTCCCTACCTTGTGGAGGTATGGATACACACACATTTAACCATAGAAAGAAAAATTCTCAGTCGTTCCTCAGGGCGAAAAACGTTCCCTCCCTAAAAACTGCTGTAAAAATAGCATATGTTAATATTTTTTCCACTTAAAATGAGCCTTTTTTTAATCAACTTCAGCCTAATATATATACGTGTGTGTGTGTGTGTGTGTGTATATATGTATATATATATATGTATATATATATATAAATGGCCGAAAAATAAAAAGTGGTGTGGACAAAAAACATCCCTAGGTAGCCTTAAGGGTTAATCACTAATTATGCACGTATGGAGACAACCCAAAACCTGACCGCATCTGGTGACCTGAGACCTTGATCTGAGATACAAGACGACACAAAGAATTGTGTTTAAACTAAACCAATGGTCCCCTACTGTTCTTGGTATTGAGTGGGCAAACCTACTATAGCATATTAGTTCAAGAAATGTGTGGTTGCCAGCACTTTATGCTGCTCTCTGAGTCAGTACATTGTGTGTTTGGCTTCGTCAGAAATCTCTCAAAACCTCCAGGTGTGCTGACAGTGTTCAGCCAGAGTGCCCATGATAGCTTGTCAATCATAACATCTGTCACTCAGTTCCAGCTATGTCATTACCCATTTTCTTCCACATTCTCCTGTCTCTCTACATTTAAAAAGTGGCAAGTATAGGTATGAATGCTGGAGGGGAAAAATCATCCTAAAATAGCAGTAGCAGCTATCTGCAATGAAGGAAGTTAAGGGATGTGCAAAAACAAAACCTTGTTGATATAATATATGATATAGCAAAGCTTTTAACGAAAGTGGGCTGTGCCAAGGCGGCCACTCCACCTACAGAGCAATTCCCCCCCTAACCATAGTTGCAGCAAATTGTACCACCGTAACCAAAACCATGATGGTTGTAGGTTTTCCCTACAGAAGAGGCAGAGCAGAAGGCTTAAGATTCCTCCAGCTAAAACCCAGATTATCGCCGCCACGGGTGAAGGTGCTGGAGTGTGACATTACATGTGATGGCGGGACCTGCTTCCAGGGCAAATTAGATGTCTACTGCACAGCTCCTGCCATGCCTCTTCGAGTACAACCTTCGCCTTGGTTGAGAACGCACACAGGATGCATCTGCCACTCCATTAGAGAGCACTATTTCAAGACTCGGAGCGCGCCGTCATGACTGAATGACTGAAACATCTCCGCTCTCAACAATGGGTCATGGACACTTGAGTGTCATCACCAAGCTGAAGTTGTGCAGGTCATGGCACAAAACCATCACAGAGAGGACCACCAAGGCTGCATAAGTAAACAAAAAAATATGCATGTTTTGCAAGTGACACAGAACTGTTTAGTTTATAAAAGGCAGGCTGGGCAAGGCAAGCCAGTTATTAGAGGAAGTCTATGATGGAATGACAGGCAGCACAGCCACATATTTAAAGGTCACCTTCTATGGGGTATTTGACACAATTTCATTTAGTCGGCAGAGGCCCAAAAACAATATTTTAAAAGTTTTTTTCCCACAAATTCAGCTTTGGTGCTTAATTTCTGCCAGTCTAAAAGTGGCTCTAGTGAGCTCTCCTGAGAACGGGCTGTTTCTGTGCCTGTACCTTTAAATGTCAATGAGCTGTGTCTGGCCACGCCCACTCCACGCTCCTATTGGGCAGGGGATGCGGCTTTCACTGGTGTACATTCTTAGCGTACAATACGCTGTTTTTACGCCATCGTTCAAACGTACCTAATTGAAGCAGAGTCGGACACAGAAGTGGAGGTTCCAGTTCACTAACATGTTCAGATCCTGTGGTTGCAGCAGGACGTTTCAGAATGGTTGGACATTTTTTTTCTAAATCTCTTGTTTTGTTCATATGTTCATATGTTTCACTTACTACCATTTAGCTAACGCTAGCTCCAGCAAATAGTAAGGCTCATCTTATGTGGGGGGCTGGTGGACAGCAGCCTCCACTACAGCCGGGGGGAGTGGCCAGTGACTTCCACCTCACAAGTTTCCAATTCTCAGATCCACTCATTTCAGCACACAGTGACAATGAAGAAAGTAAATGAGGTGACAGAATTTTTTCATTTTTGGACCTCATGCTCATGCTACGGGGACACATATGACTGTTAGAAAACCTTCAGAAAATGAATTTGACTCGGAGGGTGACATTTAAAGCTGGGAGAGTTTGAGTAGTTCTAAATAGTTAAAATACAAAGGAAGCTAAAAAGGGTGAATATGAGTGTTGATAGACACCAATGACAGGTCACTTGGGGACGTGGTCGGGGCCTCCATGAGTTCCTATTCAAGACATGTACATCAAGGGCAGAGCTGGAACACGCCAGCAGAATGATTTGAGCCCCTGCATGTGGCCCGGGGACATTTTGGAGCAGAGACGGTCACTTTAACCCATGCATGGATATGTGGCAGAGGATGATGGACAGAAGGACACATTTTAACAGTTTTTTAACATCCCCCCTTGCCCAACCTACGACATCTGTCCCAGTGACCCTGCTTTCCCATCGAGCTGTGATTGACAGGTTGATGGCCAATTACACAGTGGAGGTGATGACATATGTGACACTAGATTTCATTCTTGAAAATATTGAATATATTATTTAAACACCTGTCAATTTTTTACAAGTCTGTTTTGGATAGTGCCGCAAAAGGTATATTGCAAATCTTGTGAACAATATTATTATTTCACTATTCCAATATAGTAATAGTGACAATAACAATGTTATAAAAATGTAATAACTACATGGAATTACAAGTGATTGCACTGAGGTCACAGATCATTTTAAGATTTTTCTTTCTTAGCACAAATATGGAAACGTACACATTTGTAGGGAATACATTTTTAAGTTTGAAAATGAATGAATTATCAAAATAAAGGCTTTTCTGTACATGTTAGATATTGTATAATACAGTTTGACATTAGAGTAATTCTTTCGTATATAGTTTTGAACCATTTCATGCATTGGTGGTGTTGATGTGGATGAGACATCATGGTTTTCCTCTGTCAGGGTGCTTTACGGCACAAAGTAAGCTACATGTACAAATAGCTCTCATGTGGATTGCTGCATTGTGGGTTTGTGTTATTTCATGCCCTCTTCTCTGCCCTGCAGGAAAGCCCACGTGTCACTGCCCGGTGGGTTTCTCTGGGCCGTTCTGCGAGCGGAGGATCTGCGACAACTACTGCCTGAACGGGGGAACGTGTGACGTTACCCACGGGAACCAGCCGGTGTGCCGCTGCATGGCGGAATATACTGGAGACCGCTGCCTTTATCGTGAGTCCCGCACCTGAAGCGCGATGGCGATGGGCAACGATGAACGATGATTATCACGCTGTGGGATTGACATTAGCCTTTGAGCCCAGCCTGGAAGCAATAACAAAGAAATGTAGATTTCAGTACGGTCATGCCGCATGAAATTCGTAAAAAATAAGCAATCCAGAGTTCACAGTGGAATAGTGGGCGCAACAAAAGCAAACCCCTGAAGTATTTTCCCTCCACAAATAACCCATTTCCTGATAAACAAAATCAGAATACTACCATCAAACAACCTTTGGCTTTTTCTGCACTGAAGTGATAATGAATTTTCTTGTGCAGTGCTTTGTCATTACGGGCTGTGGGAAAACAATTTCAGCTGCATCATTAGTATTTTCCTACTGTTGCTTGCCCGAGGGGCGATATGTTCTCAACTGTGGCTAAGATGTCATTTGATGTGGATAATTAAGTCCCATTAAAGCCCCGTAACAATTCCAATCAAACCAGCTTAAAGTACAATTCCAGCTCTCTCATTAAACATCGCTCTCTTTATCTCGCTGTGCGAACGTGGGAGCAGACATCTGTCATCACTACTGCGTCAACTCCAAGGCGTGCACGCTCTCCAGCAGCGGCTACGTGGAGTGCGTGTGTCCTGCCAGGTTCGAGGGGAACAAGTGCGAGGTGGACAAGTGTCTGCGGTGCCACGGAGCCCCCTGCCTCATTAACGATGAGACTGGAGATGTGGTTTGCAAGTGAGTGCGCAGCGCCGTTCCTGTTCCTGAAAATATCCTTGAGAACGCGGTCTATGTTTTTGTTTCTGACACCGCCGGGAGGATGAGTTGATTAAATTAAATCCCCCCCACCCCACCCCCATCCAAAAAAAGAATACATTGCATCCTCCAGCATGCTGCTCTTTGTTAAAATCGGTGTCATAGAAGCAGCAAATTATGTAAATTTCTACCCAGAAATCCTGAACTTTTGCACCTCTCTGACATCTATTTTGCACAATCTGAGATGGATTTCTCCAATATATTCAAACACAGAGAGTAGAACTACAATTTGCTGGTAAATTAGATGCCATTTGAGACGATGATGGACACTGAGCTGTGTTAATGATAATGTGGCAGTTTATTATGTTTACACACTTTTTCCAGGCTTTGATTTCCTCCATTCAAGGAAACAAGCTTATATCTACACCCACTGATACGAAATCTAGCACAAATACTCATAAATACTAATGACTCTGTGCCGCCGACTCTTGATAGTTTTCCTGCTTGTCACCCGCATGCATCATTTCTTCACCCACCAGTTGCACGAATGGCCGGATCGCGCCGAGCTGTCAGCTGTGTGACGGATATTGCTACAACGGAGGAACCTGTCACCTGGACCCCGACACAAACCTGCCTTTCTGTCAGTAAGTCACCGCTTAATGGGTGAAGGGAGGACGGAAAGAAATGTTCACCAGTAACGCTCCTTCCATTCAAATGCTGCCTCGGCGTCCCGGAAAGTCTGGTCTTAGAAGCAGAGCTGAAAACCGTGGCGGGGTAGCGTTCCAACCCCGCCCGGAGAATAGAACAAGATAGACGTCTTCCAGGGAAAAGGAATTTTTAAGTTCGGAGGGGGATGTTTGATGTCACTGTGTGGAGGCCAAGGAGCAGCAGGGGGCCGGATGCCAGTACACCATCTTATGCTGTGTGACACCACACTGTGGCTTAAGGTTTTTACGCAGATAAAGAAAAAAAAAGCCGGATTCAATCCCCCTTTCGTAGCGTCTCTTTCTGAAATGTATCACACTGTTCCCCCTTGCGGTTAAGAGCTGATGTCAGACTTCTCCGGCTCTCCTCACTCGCAGGTCTTTTCAGAAGTTTTGCTCTAAAAAAAAGGGAAAGGGTATTTGACAGCGTTTCACCGCACGCTGAAACTCATTGGCGGGAACTTGTGGCATACAGGAGGCATGAGTGGCAGACACGTGGAAATCATTGTGACAGCCTCCTCAAAGCGGCACCTGTAGATTAACAGCAGCCGAGGCATAAATCAACCGTGGCACCGCATAAAAAAATGTCCCCCCCCCCCCATGCCGGAAATTGCAAATCCATATCAAAAGCCAACTCTATTTTTTTCTAACTGCCCATTCTCCACTGTGCTTAAATTGAAATTTGTGCTCATCACTCACAAATTCCAGGGGATGGAATCAATTTCTATGCAAATGATCCCATCTTATTCGATGAGGTCAACAGATCTCGCTAATGCGGTTTATTATTTCCTGAAAAGAACAGAGATTATGTGAGAAGATGGATACGTTTCTATAGAGGGTGTTTGACCCTGATACTCCCAGTAAATGTATATTTCATGAAGCTTCCTTAAATGGGAAGAACGTGCAGGGCAGAGCTGTTTCAATTGTAATGATCCTTCCATTTTCTGATTTTTTGTATTTTTAACACTAAACACAACAGGCTCTCATATCCGTCTGTGAAAAATAAATGTAACTATACAGCGTACAGCAGCGGAGATTCTTCCAGGAATCTCAGTTGTTTAATAGTTTCACATATTATTGTTTCAGAAGTACATCAGTTTAGATTTGAGTATATTTATCACAAAGCAGAAAAATCTTCCTTTACAGCATCAGTTGGCAGACCCAAAAAGGATACAGAAGTACCCAGTAAACACCAACAGAACCACCAAAACAATAAAACATGTATAAAAAGAAGTGTAAGAAATGTCTGAAATATTATTTAGGATGTCTATTGAACAGTTGTCAAGGCATAAAATATGGGGCTCTGTTTTCGTAGACGGCGCAAGTGAGGCAGGGCGCAAATGCCGACACATCCTTATTTTTGCACGGACAGGTTTGGGGGATGTCATTATGTTATTGATATCAATTTATCAACTCGACTCTTGTTCATTGCATCTGATGTGTCATGACAGACGGAAAATTAACTTGTCTATAGTAGATTAGATCACATTGGATTGAGTGGTGTAACTGAAACTGAATGTGTTTGGGATTAATTACTTGTTAGACACACATGCATTTTTTCATTTCTTTGCAATTCTTAAAGTGATGTGAAGTGAAAGAACGTGTTCTGGTGTAGCCGACGTTATTGCAGAAGTCCCCCTCCTGTTACTCTTCCTCCACCTGCTGTTATGAGATACTCGGGTCTGGACTGGACGGCGGTAACCAAACTGTCAGTGTGACGCATTTAAAGGGAATTAGAGGATCCGCTTTGATTGCCAATGATTGAAGTCGGCTGTGATCACACCCACAGTGGCGCATCCCTCCCATGCTCAGATGTGACGGGCTGCGCTGGTCTACCAGATTACCGAAACTGATCTAACCCCGCCTCTGGCACAGCTACGCCTCGTTTGCGCCGGGCTTGCACCTGGTCTACAAAAATAGAGCCCATACTATGCACCTATACACAAACACAAACTTTGAAGCAGCAAAAGTGCAAAACATAAGAGAAAATAATAACACAGTCTATTACTGGGACGTGACCCTCACAGTGGAATCGACAACACAAATGCTGGCTCAGCACAAACATCAGTGTTCATACATAAATATCAATTATTTCAGGGGTTCCGAGAGGGAGAAAAAAGAAATACAGCAAATCCACTCAGCGATAAATTAATGCACTCTGAAATCAGTTGACAGCACTCATGAAGCACTGCAGTAAAGAGCACTTTTGTCAATTCTCTGTTCCTGGAGAACACTCCCTGATGCACGATGACAGATTTTTCCAGTGTCCTTTCTTTCGGGTTTTAAAGAGTGATTCTTTTGGGGGGCGTTTTTGACACAGCACGACGTGTATTTATAGTTCAAGTGGCTGCACTCTGACTAGTCTCTCACAGTGAGTTACATGCTCTCCAGGCTGACTGTGATTTGTCTATTTAAGGACGGCAAAGCCTCACAGGGGTCCGGACCTTTGAGTCGACCCAGCTGACTGATGGACGCAGCTTTACCGTGTGAAGGATGAGGCCACGGCCAGCTGCGCACGAACCCTCTCGCTTAATATATTACCTCACTAAATAATATGTACGGCTTTCTGAAGGTCTCAGTTTCACATCTCATCCGGTGAAATATGTTCATTTTGTAGATTATAGTCGTATTGGTAATAAACTTGCTGATTTGTATGGTTACATCAAAGTTAAGGTAATAGGTTGCACCGCAGGAGCTGCAGCAACCAGAGCGGCCACAATAAACATGATAAGTCGTTGCCATGGCTATGCCTCGGGCAAAACGCTGCCTCAGATACAGGTCGTCCCGGAAATCTGATGGAGCGGGGAAAATATTGAAGTCGCCGGGTGACGCGTTTACAGTCGTGTCCGCTGTCGGTCAAGGCCGCCTGCCATGTTAACTTGGAAAGTAACGGCGTGATATGTGATTCTGTGTTTTCGCAGCAGGCCCGAACCACTGGTTTTACTGGGCTGATTGATATGTGCTTTGTAGTAATATACGTTTTATAGTACTCTCAGTTCAATGTCTGTGCAAAAACAGATGTCAGGATATGATATGAATATCTTCACTATAACTGTGCTATGTTCTCCAACCCCAGCCTCTGGAAATGAAGTGCAAACAAACGCCTTTTTATGTTCTTGTCAGTCAAATGTATTTCTTGTTAAAAATGGATGTCTTATTTATTTATTCATCAAGGGGAAACACACCTACAAGGTGAGACCTCTGTAACAGGTTTATTTTTCTTGCAGATGTTCCTTCACAACAGCGGAGCAACGTTTTGTGTGTGTGTTTTTAAGACTGTGTTTTAATTTGATTTCTCCGTTCTACAAGTGAAGGTGCTGAAAGGCATTAGTGTGTCAGGCTCCGATCGAAAAAGAAAAAAGAAAGTTCAACAATATTCGTTCTTTGGGCCCTTTTATCACTCCCAACACAATGTTTTTACAGCTGCACATCAGGGTTCAAGAACCAACGTTGTGATGAGCTGGCCAACCCCTGCGATTACTTCTGTCAGAATGAGGGGATGTGCACATTAACAGCTCTTAACAAACCACGCTGCAAGTAGGTCACCTCTCCAGCTGTATTCAGAGCCCTCTCACCCACCCCCACCAATCCCCCCCCTCTGTCCACACCTCCATCCGGCTCCATACCAGCCTGTCCAGTACCCGGGCTCTCTGTCGCGGTGCAGCCCTGCGGTAACTCATCATGTAATAAGTGCCCGGCGTCACACCACCGAGGGCGTTATCGCCGCCCCGTCCCCACAAAAAAGACGAGCAGCCGCACCGGAGTGGGACGCGCTTCGTCACCGCGTCCTCAACAGGTCGCTCTGACTGACTATAATTAACAAGCTTGTCGAGTTCCTGTCGAACGCGCTGGCGCCCACCTGCAGACGCTGATTGGCTAAAAAGGAGGGAAACATCGCAGAGGAAAACTTCGCTGACAGATGGGAATTTTAATTAGGATCTGTTTTTATTCTCGGTGTTATTTGTGCCTGACGACTATATTCAAACGTAGTAAAAATTGAAATGAAAAGACTTTGTCGCGAAGTGATGGATTGTAGAAAAAAAAAGGAGAAAAGGCTAAAATTAGCATATGTATGCAAATCTTTGCAATTGAACTCATTAATTCATGCACCAAAAATTGATGCATATGCACTCCAAAGTGCCCCTTATACTCTTTAGATACATTTTCATTATAAGTCTGTTGGCAAAAAGTGTATAAAATGCAATGAATCCTAATAAAAATGTCGGAAATATAATTTCCCTTTTACTAGACTAGATGTATGATCAGTTTGCAAAGGAATTATTATTATTAGTGGTTGTAAGAGTAGATCGCTAACAATAACATTATTAGTTAAAGCAGTTTGCTGATGTATGATTATGAATTTTAAGTGTAAAACTTTAGTTATCCAATCATCCTTCACAGCACTTGTTAGGTGATCAGTTGCTGCAGGACTCCCTTCTGCCCCCTCCTCCCACTGTCGCCCATTCACCCATCTCATGCAGTCCTCACCCAGCGCACAGACACCAGGGTGGGAGCGGGAGCAGGGTGGGCCGGGATGGCAGGGGTTAAAACGATAACACTGTCTACATCATGTGGTTTGTGCATTTGTAACCTGTGCATGAGAGCAAGTTTGACTGTTTGTTCTCGAGCGACCATCCGTGTATGCACAGTCCCTGCCCGGGCGAACATCCCATCAGTAAGTGGTGATTATCTTTAAAGCCATCGGGTTAAAGCGACTTTTTTAAGGAATGAGCTTCATCATGGTTTCCCCTTCCCACAGGAGATCAGTTTTCTATTAGAATTCATGTCGGTGTGACGTGTGGTTCCTCAGGGGTGTGATTTATTCCCCCATATGTATGGAGCTGCATTCTTATTTTTGATATCCGTGGTGTTTTGATTCATAGAGTGCATGTAATTTAGAGTAATTTCATTCTGCCATTACCCGGTCGCACCCTCCAGATCACTCATGCTTTACAGACCCATCTGCGTCAGTTGTGTGAAATTAGACATCACCTTCTCTAACAAGGGTCATACATCACGCCCATCGGATCCCATTGGAACACAAATGAGATGACGACTTGTTGTCCTGCTGTCATCCTTTTAATTTTCTTTTTCTTTTTCCTTTCTGTTCTTCTTTTGCACAGTAATCAACATGTAAAATCCTCACACTCACATGTAGCGCTTCCTCTTCAGGTGGTGGTTTGTTTGTCACAACATCCCTTAAGCTCATTGTTTTCAAAGGCCTCATCAGCTGTTCTGACAGAGAAAAAGTCCACTAATGCAATTTTTAAAAAGCCATCTTTCTTTTTTTCTTTTTTTTCCCCCTTTTCTTTCAACTCCAGATGCCCTGCAAATTGGGCTGGGACACAGTGCGAGAGGCCCGCCCCCAAGAGCAGCAGATCAGACAGCACCAGCGGAGGTGGGTGTCGGCAATTTTCAACAGGTCTTCTTAGAAAAATCTCATTTTCCGAGTCGTTTGTCATTTCTACAATGTCTCAATTCCTTTTTAGGTTAAATGATTGCTGCTAAATTTCAAATTAAAGCCTTTTTCTTTTCTTTTTCTAAACTCAACCACAATGTTACAGGCAAATCCATCCAACATAGAGCCACTGCCAGAGCACAAAAGCCCGAACAGGGCAGGTTTTTCCTCATATGAATTAGCTGAGCCCATTAGAGCTCGGTAATGAGCCCACGTTGCTTATCAGGATGGCAACTGACGTCAAACCCTAAATTGCCACTCAATGAAAAAATGTCCTTACAAGGGGGGGGGGGGGCGTCCTTAGCTAACATGTTGCATTTGGGAGTAAGACCTCATTTGCTGGTGTTCAAAATTCATAAATTCATGCATGTCTTTATAGAGGCTGCACATTTACATAAATATTACTAGAAAATCCCATTTGTGGCAGACAGCTGTTCTGTAAACTAAAGTGAGCATGGAGCGCCTGTGAAAATATTTCCCGCATACAATGCGGCGCTATCAGAGTCCAATCGCTCGCTCATCTCTGCACGTCGTCTCTCCCCTGTCTGTCCCCTAGGGAGCATCGCTATCATCGTGCCTCTGGTCCTGCTGGTCATCTTGATTGTGGTGGTGGTGGCGGGTGTTTACATCTGCAGACGGAGGCAAAGGTAAGGACATAAGGACAAAGAATGAGATTTAAAGGGATAGACCATCTCAATTCCTTTTTTATCTACTCTCTGCTTTGAGGGGTGGGTGACATTGGTGACTCCCCAAAAGTGGAGTTGTAGGAGGTGAATGTGTTGCAGCAGGATCAAATGTAATTCGGTGAGGACCTCTTGCACTTGCAGTCCCTGCATTCAAATCTAAAACCCCCAAAAACTACATTCAACTTTGAAAACACTGCATTTACTTTTTTTGTCTGCATGTCCATGTTGTGCACATTGACAAAGCATAGCAAGAACTTCAAATAGATAGCGGCCAAAGCTAACTGCGCCATGACACCTTAGAGTGTTTTTAACCTTCAAGAGTCCCTTAAAAAAATTCCTCAATCGTCCCTCAGCATGAAAAAATGTCCCCTTCCTACAAACTGCTGCAAAAATATCATATATTGGTATTTTTTAAAGGAGTCATTTTCAACTTCAGCATGAAATACACACACACGCACACACACACACACACACAAACACTCAAATAATGTTCATAAAATGCAATTCAAGGAGGACTGAATTATCATCATTATTGGATCCTCAGATGGGTCAATGATCAGCAGCAGCAGCATTGAATTTAAGGCATTCTTGTTTTTTCTGCAGCGATATTTTTTTTCATAGCAAACTCTCTTATTCAGAAACTCTGAAGGGTTAACGGATCATGATTGTGTTGATTCATCTATTGATTCTGTTATATTGGATTTGGCCGAAATACTTTTTACACCTGAAAGTGCAAAGGAAGGGTTTTTCTGTCCTAAGTAACAAAAACGGGCAGGAATGGACATGGGGAAGAAAATGAATAGCCATTTTTTGACATGTTCTGCAGCGCGACACTCTTAGATTAGACTCAGTTATGTTCTTGAGCCGAGCCGCATTTGTTTTGTTGTAGTGGGGTTTTTTTCCTCCACTTTGATCCGTGCAGTGTATGCTGACCTGTGTGTTTGTGTGTCATGTTAATGATGGCTGCCTCCGCGCCGGCATGCCTCAGGGGGAAACGCGTCCAGAGGCAACCAATGACAAACGGAGGGATAAACGTGGAGATCGGGAACCCGTCATACAACATGTATGAGGTGGAACACGACAACCACGCAGACGCTGGCAGCCTGCTGAGACCCAACTTCACGCTGGACCCTCACAAGGTGTGTTTGCAGCGCTCAAAACACTGCGGTAACGGCAGACAAACACTCGCAATGTGAAAAGTAACAACTACTGCTCACAGAGGAAGACGATAAATGATCAGAACAGCAAGTCAGGTCCTCGCTTTCATTAGAACAAAAGAATGTGTAGGACTGAATGTGTATGTGAACGCAGCAGCCTCGTGCAGACCGCTGTCAGGGCAGGTGGCCAATCAATAATAATATATATGTGATATAGTCAGCGAGTCTCTGCACGTGCTGGACACTTTTCTTAATTCAACAACATATAGATGCTTTTGTTATAACGATACATCATGTCACACACACATTTTCGCCAGTTACTTTCACTATGAATACGAGAAACAAACATCAGGACAGAGTCATGTTCGTCCGCCTTTATCATTCTGAGCCAAAGACTCAAGAATTAACGGATTCATTATTGCAGACAAAAGTTCAAATAAAAAATGTCATATTTGACACAGATGAACTAATCAGCTTTTGGGAGTCATGGTGACCTAATCTTCTTCTGTATGTAATCAATTACATGCTGTCCCGAAATTTACTTAGATTCAAACAGGTGCACAATGTCACCTCAAATAGAAGACATTGATGAAATGATAACATGGTGTATCTCCAAGGTCATCTTCCCTCTGACAGTATAATGAACTGCTTAACACATTCGTAACTGAGTCTGAAGCAGGTTTGGTCGTTTCTGAAAAACATAAAACGTCATCAAATCAAAGTAGACGCAGATGTTCTCCAAATTTTTACTCGAGTCGAGTTAAACGCCATGAAGTTGTCAGGATATGTTTGCACATGTATTTCATCCTCTTAATGTGTAAATGAAATCATTAAATGCGTTTCCGGGCTTTGCAGAGATCTCTGCTGAAAGTTGCAGAGATGTGCCAGTGCCATGAGCCAACGGGACTTTTTCATCCGCCTGCCTGATTTATTCCGTACGCGGCGCTCAGCCTCACACTTACACTCAGCATATCAAATGAATCATAACACCTCCGCCGATGTTGTTATCTGGCTCACCTGCTCGAGCTTCCAGCCTAATGCTATATTGCTTTTTGCCCTGCCAACTTTGACATCTGCTATTGTCGGCGCAATCTGGCTGCACTTTCGACGGTGACGTGCCGGCGTGAATCTCAACGAGCGCCTCTCCGCCACTTTGCTCACCCACTTTTCGATGACTTGGGTCTATATTTTCACTTAAATGCCGGTCGGGGCAGGGCCGTCACGGCAGATTGTTTACTGACAGCTGTGCGGGTTTAACTTGGCACGATAACCAGCTGGTCTTTTCTCCGTGGCTCTGTTCACAGGGCTGGTGTGTGAAATCCAGCGATCCTCGCACCTTGGGCATCAATTCTGTGCCCAAGGAGGTAATCCCTGGACAGGTGATTCCGCCCCCCCCCCCACTCTCACCATGTGTTCGCCTGACCAGGACATGATTCATCCCTTTCACTTTGCGAGGCTAGATGTAAAGCAGGTCAAAGCCATTTCACAAAATCACGTTAGACACAGTTAACCCACTTTGATTTAGCGAGTGTTTGCATGGCTCTGTGTGCTGCATGCTGCCTGCGCTGCGTTTCTATTGGCCGCTTCTGTCAGACTCTGAGCTCCCCAAGCCACACTAATCAATGTATTTCCATCGCCATTTGTGCAAATCCCCGTCCGCAACCATTCCAAATGTAAAGTGACCAGATTTCTCCAGAAATCCGGGGAACATCTCCAGCTCGGAGAGATAAAAATGTATTCAAAGTGATCGAGATGAAATGAGGAAACTGGGACAGTTCCGGTTTCGTTAATTTTTTTTACATGTTTACATTTGTACATGTACACAAATGTAAACAATGATAGCAATAAAGTGTAGCAGGCAAGGAAAAAAGGAAAGAGGTGTGTGTGTGTGTGTGTGTGTGTGTGTGTGTGTGTGTGTGTGTGTGTGTGTGTTCGTGTTCGTGTGCATGCACGCGTGAGTGACATGGTCCAGAAGGTGACAGGTGGTGACGAGCGCACTCTGCTCTTCTTCTTCTTCTCCTCCAAAGGCAGCGCTCGACCAGCTACTGCAATAACTGTTGTTCTAGTCTGCTCCCTCATGCTTTCTACTTCCTATGCAGCTACCGTAATAAGTGTTGTCTGTGCGCAACATGCTCACTCGCGCTTCTAACCCGGCTACCGTAGTAACCATTGTTCTAGTCATCACGCAACATTTTTTTTTGTCAATCATAAAACACTGAAATCGGGTACATTTTCGGGGACAGCTTTAACTGGGGACAGGTCATCCAAAACAGGGACTGTCCCTGGAAATCTGGGACGTCTGGTCACTTTATCCAAACAGAAAGTCGCGAGCGTTAGCACCGAAGAAGTTAGCAGGCCGCTAGCTTGGTGGTTAACGGAAAGATCATTCGCGCATCTGTGTTCTCTGGCTGTTGTGTCACAAGGTGAATGAAATACAAACAAATATTGACATTTCTGTCTTCCCTCCCCATGCAGCCCATGAATTACTCCAACCCAGTGTATGCAAAGATCTATACGGACGGGCAGAACTGTCGCAAGCCAGTCATCAGTATCGACGAGAGGAGAGAGCTACTCCCAAAGAAACTCGAGGGGACAATTCATGAAACCGCCGCATAGCCTAACTTTACACTTTGTACTTCTTTTTTTACCACAGTATACAATGTATAATACGACGGAGGAAAGAAGAATTTTTCTATCTCCTACGAGGCTTTTAGGTTTTACTTTTTTAGCATCGGCATAGTGTCCTGTGCGCGGTGTGCTGAAGAGTTTTATTTTCCATTGACCGTTTTGCTTTCTAATGTTCGTCCGACCTAAGTTATACACAGCGCAACATCATCCGAGTAAAGCTGCTGATTCGCAAAGAGTTTATTAACACCACAAGCCACACGTGTGCACAGTTAAAGACACAGTGCTCATATTGTACCCATACCTGTTTCTAGTTCAAGTGGAATATGAAGCTGTGCAGTTTTGTAATGAGGGTAGGCTGGGCTCAACTCCTCTGAACATTTGTAAGTATTGTGAAGGATTATGTGGTTTGTTGCAAAGCCTTTTTTTCTCTCTTCCGTTTCCCTTTTGGTTTTTCTCATGTCAAGTGACATATGGACCACAGAGCTTCACAACTGAGCAGTGACGCTTGATATTTTTGGAAGTTTTTCGTCCCATTCTTTTTCTTTCTGTACCTGATGAATCTACTGACTGGATTTCCAGTAAGGGCCATAAGATCAGTGTTCTATTTTGTCACACTCGGTGTAAGTGCGCAGGTCCTCTTGTCTTTTCTCATTTCCACGGATTTCGAGCTCAATGAACCCTGTAATGACAGTGATATACCGCACAGGCCGCACGGAGGAGTGTTTCGTGAAAGCGATTGAACCCCACCTTGAATGTTCTCTGATCAGATCCCCAGATCCTGTACTGTACACTGAGGAGACAAATACTAAATATCATATTTTTCTAGCTCTCATATTTCAACAGATGGATCAAAGATGTAGACAAGGAAGAGATTTACCACAGATACATAAAGGTTATTAAGAGATATCATAGAACACATCTGTTGCTTCAGAAAGGGAAGATGATAAATATAAGAAATTTTATAATTTTGTATTTGATTTGTATGTTGTTTGGCTGCTTGTATTTTGAAGAAATGTATTAAATGTAAGTAATTTTTATATAAAATGTAAATCAATATTGAATAAAGGGGGCTTATTTCCATGCGGTGTCTCATTCTTATTCCAAGCAAATATTCTAATTCTATGCAAATGTTATTTTTATTTTTCAACAAAGAGATTTTTTTTCATATGCTTATAAATATTTTGTCACTACTCCTTGCCTCACAAACACTCTTTTTCATCATCATCTCTCGACAAAAGGTTTCAGCTTCTGCATGCTCGTGTCGTCCTGCGTGCAGAGCTCCTCAAGTTCCACCCATGGATTTCAAACGTATGTATAAAGCGACTAATGTGAAGTGAAAACAAGTCCACCTTTGTTAAAAATGCTATTTGTCAGGGTGCGCCTGCACCTCTGTACCGCTGTCAGAGTTGTCACGTCGAAGCAGACCACGTGGCTTCGGACCTGACAAATCAATCAGCAGTGTGAGGTATTTTACCTGCAAGCAAACAGCAGGGCGGCTGATCATGGGGGGTGGGGGATTATCACTACCCCCTCCCTCTTCGGCAGCAAGGCCAACACTGTTCATTACCTGGTGGCGGGGACATAGTGTCGCCGCCACCTGCTGAATGATAATTTGGTTTCCTTTGACTTTACTCACAATGGGTGTCTACCAGTGTACTCGATGTCCTCCGTCGCCTTGGCGCCCGCAGGAGGCAGCGGCCCCGCACACCCCCGCTTCCTCCCTCCCACACTGGAATGAGGCAGCACGCTCAGACCATGACATAACACGCTTCATATTTTCCTCCCGGTCTTCATTATAGTTTGTTCTTCCCTGTGTGGTTGGTGATTTGCCACGATGAACAAAAGGTCAGCAATATTAATTTGACTAATTTAAAGACTGTTGTGAGTTCTTTAATTCTGTCTCACAATCACCACCGTGACAAATCTTGAAAATCTACTTAAAATTGCAACAGAAATTGGTTTGTCCTCATTTTGTCCCCATAACAACCAAGCTGATTATAGTTTTTTGTCCGTCACACTAAAACTGTCGGGAAAAGAGACATCTCATGGGACATGTCTGTTTTCTAAATAATTCAAACTAAAAACAAAAACACAAACCTGTCAAACTTCTTGCTGCAATTTCCAGATTTTTTGGGGCTTTCACTCAAGAAACAGCAAAAGCTATTTTTTGAAAGAATTAATTGAATCAAAGGCTGAGATTTTTGACATTGAATTTCTGATTACCGAACTTTAACTTTAAAACGATGCAATTAATTTGTCACTGCCCTTTAGTACAAGTAAGACCAAAATTGGGGGGGCATTTTTCTCATTGATTTTGATGATTGCATCTGTCTCTTTTTACTGTCACACGGTGTAATTGTAGTCCAGAGAGTCTAATCTGCAGTCAGTGACAAATGGCACTTAGAGACGGATTTATTAAAACCGATCAGCTGCAGCAGGGATTTCGAGAACTAACAATGCATATAACTGCAAGTATTGATCTTAGACTCTGAAAAGTGATGAATAGCGCAGTTTTGAGCTGTATTTAATGGTCTGTGCAGCAATAATACATCTTAGCTGTGTTTTTACTTTATGAAGCCATCAGGCGTAAATCTTATTTCAACAGCTTGGTGTTTGTGTGGAAAAGGTGCATCATCATCAAACTGAGGTGCCAAATTTCTTTTTATATATACATACATACACACACATATATATACAGTATATATGTATATATGTATATATATGTATATATACATATATATTTATAAAGTTTATAGTGCACATTTACTTTTACAACGTTTTTTTCTGAGATAAAAAAACAACAACTACATTTCACCTGAATTTAATACAGTCCTGCACTGTATTGTGTCGTTTTCCAAAAACCTGGTGAAAAAAAATGTTCAAGAATAACTACATTAATCTGAGGAAAGTTTCCATTATATATATACTGTATATGTACATATATAAATATATAAAGTATATACTTAAATATTTCAAGTGCCTCAGCAGCTCAGTGATACAGTGCACATGAATTGGCCTCCAGTTCTGTCTATGTAAATGTTAGAAGTTCTCCTCCGCTGCAATGCAGAAAAAAACTAGAAGAAAAGGCTGCGGCCCGCTTAAGTGCATCAAAAGAATAAAGAAACAGAAATTTGAAAACAAGTGCTGAACGACCATAGGCGTGCTCCCCTCCCCTCACCTTGCCTATTGATTTATTGTCTCTTTTCCACTCAGCAAGCATCACCATTCTCCTGCATAAACATCAGAAAAACCCAGAGGGCTCATCTCTCGGACAGAATCAATAACAGCAGGCGTCGTATTCACATTATAAACAACAGGTGCTGCATACTCATGCCACCACCTGCACCAAGGAAGGCTGCTTATCTCTGCATGTGCAGTCTGAGCGAGACTGGAGGAGAGAGGAAGACGCTAAGCAGGATGAGGGCCGCATGGAAACAACTGCAAATTCACCTGCCAGGGGTTTGATTTGTAGGGGAAGCGGGTGATGCCAGCTTTACCAAGCTAGCAGCAACATGAGTCAGCACTTCAACACGAAATATTCCCACTAAGGTCGGGCTGTACATGTCTGCGCACTGTATATGAACATGCAGGGAGTCCAAACGATGAATGTGAAAAGCCAAACACGTTTTACATGATGTGGTCGCCATCTATAGATCCTTGACAAGTAATTAACTAGATCGGTGGTTCTCAACCTTTTTGGGGGCCTATCCTGCATATTTTTGATCTACTCTGAGGACCCCCTTTGGGGCGGACGCATCTATAGAAACTGCATTTTAAATTGCATTATGGCATTTATTCACTCTTTGAGGCAAAAATAAGAGCTTTCAGTTTTAACTTAGATATACGTGTGACAAAACAGAATTTTTATGCCATAACTTTTCTATGTTTAAACATTATCTGTGTTTAAACGTGGAAGCTGCTGTGACAATGTAATTTCCTGCAGAGGATTAATAAAGTATCAGTCATTCATTCCGTATGAATTTATAATATTTATGGAATGAATGTGACATTAATAAATCACAAGACAGTAGGACAGTATATAAATAGAGAACAGCTAAAGCAGCCGCAGCTAACATGGGCGCTGCCATCTTTGAAAACCAAAGTTAAGATAAGTTTAGGTGAACTCTGATCTATTCTAGTTCAAATGTCAAAGCAAATTTGTTATATTAGAAGAGTGTATCAAACTCGTAGGCCTTTGTATGATTCAGTGCCCATGAGGCAGCCCTCAGTTTCAAAAAGGTTGGTAACCCCTGCTGTAGAGTGTAGCCCTCCCCCCATGTACTCATCCAGCAGTCTAAATTGAGAGATCCTTCAAAAGATTGATGGGAACATCACCAATGTTGAGCTCCAGTCGTGACTCAGCGGTTTTGGTTGATTGACATGATGCTGTTTATGAATGTCAAGTGCAAACTGGAAAGGAAATATGATGTTCCGGAAGGAGGTGGACTGATTTTTGACCGACTTGATCTGCAGTTTTGGCATTTCCAAAGCGAGGGGTCATGTTTGTGTGGCTGCCCGCCCTACTGGGTCCATCTGAGTCACATGACACCAATGAAGTAATTGCAGCTCACATTTAACTCTTTGGATAGGCCTACATAACTATCCATCCACCTTTGCATGTGTTTTTCACATTTTTTGAGGAGTTAAAAATAGAACCTCACAACATATGGTGTCAGGAGCATGATGACAAGTCAGAGGGAGATAGCTGAGATAGCAGGGCTGCGTTCCCCAGCGGCGCGAACAGCATGAAGGGACGGCACCCGCCAACGCAGACCCGACTTTGGAGCCTTCATCATCACAGGGGGACGTCGAGGAGGATGGACCCCTGCAAGTAGGCTAGTGGCACAGGAGCGTGTGCCTCGGTTATCTTCCTGACTAGTGTGAGGCTGCACTTCTTCAGCCAGACAGACTTGGAATGGAAAAGCTAGTAAGTATGATAATCGATAAATATAAGTGCACCTAGTGGTGTTTGCCAAATAGGCGCTACATCTTTGTGATTCATGATGAAAGAACATGAGGGGCTAAAACAAGGGATGAATCAAGCTTTTGATGGGCAGCCATTATAAACTCAAACAGTCAATCATTTCTCCCCTTTAATGATGCCAATTGATGTATTTTATACAGTTTGAAAGCCTGATTAGTCACCTTTACAACGACCTTCAACTTGTAAAGATTGCGCATTCGTGGAATGAGAAACACAGCGTGTGAGTAACGCTCCGACTTCACCCCCCCACACCCGGTCCGACGTTTTCCGACCCACTTTCTTGCCCCAGTCCAGCCTTGACCTGAGGGAATACCAACAGGAGAATACTGCAGGGGATTGATGTTAAGCTGTGTTGCTCATTCCATGAATGGACGATCCTTACAAGTTGTTCCTCGTTGTAAAGATGACTAATCAGGCTTTCAAATAGCATAAAATACATCACCAATAGGTACTATTAAAGGGGAGAAATTATTGACTGAAGTAACATTTCAGAACTTTTTTTGAGGGGTTTAATTCTAGTGGCCGCCACTGCTTAAATATGGAGTCCCGACTCAAGCATAAGTCCTTAGTCTTGACCTAGCAAGATATTCCATCACTGAAGTATATTACAGTCAAAGTTCATCCAGCATTGATAGGAGGAGTCATCAAAATTGGTCCATAAAAGGCCTTAATGTAGTCAACACTCAAAACTACTTCCAATCCGTGTCTCAATCTGTCTGTGCTGATACTGATCCCCAAATGTCTACGAAGAAAAATAATAAATTGATCCACGCCGAGCTGTCCACTGAGACGTTGAGTGCTGAACACAATGTCCTGTTCATACCACATGACCTAAAGTGAAGATTCCCTCTGAGAACATTCACAGTCCACATTCAGGCTTAATCCTGGCAAATCAGGGAAAGTGGACATTTATCTTAGATCGTATATCCGGGGTGTGGGGAAGTAGCCATGCTGACCTTGTAGAAATGGTTTGGAAATCACAGGTAACAAATTATATCATCGACAAGGTCCATGAATCAATTTTATTGCCGAGCATTCTGGAGCGGGCCCACTCTTCCCTCAGAGGACCTGCGGAATGTATTCAGAAGCTGTAATACCCATTTATCTCATTTCTAAAAGCCGTTTACTGAAGAATGGATCTTTTGTTCTAAAATGTTGGTCAATAAGTCCTTGTATTTACATGCAGCCTGAAGTCTAGGATGTCCTCACAAACCCTGACTAATGACTGGATTAAGGGGGGGGGGGGCTAGCTGAGTTGTAATCCCCACGGTGAGCACAGCCCTTTTCTTTGAGCCCGGCCAAGACATCTGCAGGATGGGTCACTCTTTCTCCGGCAGATTTGTGTTTCTACAAGTCTGCTCCTGCTCTGCAAGGGACTGCATGCTGATCGAGGCCCCCCCACCCCCACCCCCGCACTTTGACACCCAGACTGCCCGGGCTGGTTTTGTATTTGCAATGAGAGAGAAAATGTACAAAATACAAACAGAAAAAAGGCATCAGGAGCTGATTCTAAATTCATGAACGTACAGAAAATTCCGCTCTTAACCTGTGAAGCCACTGACATACACCCACAGCATGTCATCTTCCTCATCACAAGTCTGCAGGCTGACACCTACAATCTGCCAACCGTGTCTAAATAATGTAGGTCGACAGCCCATCAACCAAAATATTCACATTTTTACGCCTCTTACTGGGGAACTATCAGAAAGATGCCTCAGATTTTATTTTTGATTATAGCATTTCAATTTCCCAAGTCCCAGACATGACATGGTCAAAATAACACAAAATTGAGGCCAGAATGTAGCTATAACGTGCGCACAAAATACTTATTTTTACGTAGGAAATACAAATTCATGGCCACGAAATTTGTACACACGTTATGGCCACGAAATGAGTGTAACGCGCACAAAATACAAATTTGTGGCCACAAAGTAAGTTTAATGTGTGCACAAAATACTAATCAGTAACATTAACATTGTTCCTGGACCGCTGGGTATGTGTAGTAACAAGGTGAGGATAAAAAGTCTGTCAATTGGGTGACACGTCAGCAGATAGGCTGTAACAAAGTAGCCTATGGTTGCGGGATAACAATATATGGACGAGAAAATAATAAGAAAAGTCACTCACATCAGGACATCAAAGACATCATGGAGGTGCAGGGCGCCGTAAGGGTATTGCAGAGAAGGTGCGCTTGATTTGCTTACCCAGCTGTCCAGGAACAATATTAATAGCTAATTAGTATTTTGGGCGCACATGATACCTACCTAATAGTATTTCGTGGCCACAAATTAGTATTTCATTATAGCTCTATTGTGTCCACGATTACATTTCATCTTGACCATGTCAGATCTGGTATTCCATACGAATTTACTCATTATCTATATTTACTCTAATTAGGCTTACTTGGAAGGGTGGATGACAATGCAGAGCTGAGAAATCACCTTTGGAGTAATACTGCAACCAGATTCCGCATACTGGAAACAATTGGTCAATAAAACATAGTGATGTGGGAATAATGACTGCATTTTCTCCCCCCCCCCCCCCCCTGCTCCAGCCATGTTTGTCACTGAAAATCTGTTCATCTTCAAGCAAGTGTTGCATCCATCTATTGATTTTGTATGTATTTCTTGTTGCTCAAATGAGTCGTGTTTGGTGTGAAAGTGGCTTCAGGGGTTCCACTTTTGCTATTGATGCGGATCCCTGCGGACCCCCAGCCTGCTCGGGGCTCTGAGGGTTCCTGCCCCTGTTGCTCTACCTTTGTAGAGGAGTTCCAGGGTGTGCGTCATAATTTTCCATCAAAGGGAGCCGCTTTCACTCAAATTCCTTTTGCTCTGTTGACTCCGGTATTGATCCGAGTGAACCATGCCTGTGAAGAATGAAATAGCTGTTAATCCCCAAAAGACCAATGTTTGATATTACAAATTATTTTGAGTTGTGGGGAAAAAACACATTAATTCAATCCTAGTATCCACATTCATCATGAACCAAAAATGCTCATGACTAGTTGTAATTGTCGTCTGCAGTGACAATGACCTTAGATTCATCATGATAAACTAGAGGATGGAATGAGAAAAAGTGACAAAATCAATTCCTTCGCCAAAACCTGCCAACCCGATCATCTTTTTGTGAACCTTCCTCACACAAACCTGAATGCCGAAGCAGCAGAAAAATCCTTTCCACTGAGCCGTTTAATCGATTTAAGTTTCCATGAAGTCATTCTGATATGAGATTGTTCCTCGAGGACTGCGTGAGGGGGGAAACCAAGCCAAAAAATATCACAATTTACATTTGACACACTCTTATCCAAAGTGAAAACACAGCATTAACAGGATTATCAGTCTCGGAATCTACAAAATCTCTCACTGCAGAGCTCTTTTGTCGATGTGCAATCTTATTTTAATGTTTAACAGTCATTTGACTGCATGCACCAGCATCACCACAACAAATTCCTCGTATGTGTGAAATCGTACCTGGCAATAAAGTCCTTTCTGATTCTGATTCTGATTCTGATTCTTATCACACTGCTGCTCGCAGAAACAATTATCTTCATTCCTCAACCAGCGTTATACTTTTTTGTGCTAATTTGTTTTATTGATCCTAAATCGGGTAATTCAAGCATTGCAGTAACTGTGATGAAATAAAACCTATTAGATGCTCAAAGAAAGTGGACATCAGTATTTTAAACATACCCTTTTCAATTGAAAACTGTTGTCTAACCACTGACGGTGCCTTATATTACCCTTCAAAGGAGGCTTCTTAAAACTGAATATTTGAAGAAGCGTACAATCACCAAGTACAACTTTTGTGAATTAAAAAATCTCAAATCACCTCAAATACCTTTTTCAGGGGCTGCATCATTCTGAGGCTGGGGTTGAGGGACAATTGAATTCAACCACTGTGCGAAGGCCGTCCCAATTTAAAGGGATAGTTTAAAAAATTGTCCTTCAAACCTAGCCGCAGAATGATGGCAAAAAAAGTTTAATTGATAAATGTTTAACCTTGCGATGGTACGCTTCCTCAAATATTCAGTTTTAAGAAGCCTCCTTTGAAGGGTTATATAAGGCTATATAAGGTTATATATTTTCTTTTATTTTTTCTGATATATATATACATATATGTATGTATAGATCGATAGATAGATAGATAGA
>CAESWR010002399.1:555259-571658 GCA_903171835.1 Mullus surmuletus
ATAGATATAGATATAGATATAGATTTTCATTTTTTCCAATATATAAATTCTGTCTGTTGTGTTAAATCTTCTACATGGATATAATGTAACTTATTAAAATAGCTGAGTACACACTCTGCTTCATCATACATTACATATATCATCACATATCAGAATATTATCTAACTGTTCAGTCCACTATGAATATTAAAATACGCCGACACTATGTCCCTGTCCTTTTTTCTCTTTCCAGAAAAAAAAAAGGTGAAAAATCAGTTTAGTATTCAACGAGTTATGATTGATTAAATGCGCTGACACTTAATTGCGCCTGCGAAACATATTACACTGAGTGGAGTGGTTGACAGGACCAAGATGGCGGCCCCACAGCTCGTCAGCGCAAATATTTAGTAGCGGTCGATGCTGCGTCTACTCTTTATATGTCGATGGATGTATCGATCGAATGCTTTGCACCTTCCTAAGATTCTTTGAGCATCGCTGCACAGGTGCACGGCTTCAGTCTTAGTTGAGGAAATCATGACGTGAGCGTAAGAGTGTCAACATTTGGTGAAGCAGCCAGGAAATTAGAGGCGAGACTGTCCCATTTCTGTGGGACTGTCCCAACAATGGACGCAACCTTGGGAGGTTCCGCTGAGGGCGTGAACTCCATAGACTGTGTAGGCTGCATACGTGTGTCTGCATGAGCACATTTCCTGCAGGGAAAGGTAGATGAATGATGGGATGAGGTTTTTCGATAGATAAAATAACAGTTTTTCTCCAAGTGGTCTCTTTTTACGTCTGCCACGTGTCAGATGTCTATAAAGCATTATTGTAAATCGGCCAAACAACTTCGGCTAGTGAGTAAAGTAGTAAAGTAGTCATAGTGTTTTAGTTCACACTCCTGCGCCTTGGTTTGATGTATTATCACTATATTTTTGAAGAGCAGAGAGGGAAAGGGGTTCGTGTTAGAAACACCGGCACAGCCTAGAACCAGTGTGTACGTTTGCTACTCGCCAGTGTTTCCTCCGATTTTTTTCTCTTTACAATCTGCCTCCCTGAAGCCTCAGAATCAGAGATAGGAAATAGAGGGAGGAGGAGGGGTGGGTTATGTGGGCAGGAAAATTGTTCCCTGCCTCAGCAATATAGCCTGTGAGTGGAAAATGAAAGAGGTGAGCCGGAACAGAGGTGTTGGTATACCTTATTTGTTCCAATGCGGCCAGATATGCACGGCTGGAGGCAGTGTATGCAGAGTGGACACGTCTGACCTATTAGTCACAGACTGACCACCTCCATGGACCATTACGCGTGATGGATATACACTCGGTGGCGGCGCGTCCGAAGTAACCACGGTGCTGCACTCTATTCTGAAAACATAGTCATCCGGGCGGAGGGAGACAAAAAAAAAACTAATGTTAACATTCCAAAAGTGGCTCGGGGCTGGCTTTTATCTCTCGCCTGCCTCGCTGCCAAATAGCTGCTCTGCTGTCTGCTGGTGAGCTGGAACCTCATAGCATGGCCTTAAGAAGGGGAGCACACCAAGCAGCTGGTAGATAATAAACAGCAGTGCGCCTTGCCACCACTGGTTTAAATCCACTCTGTCCATCGCACAAGGCCCCCGCCGGCCCGAAGGAGGCTGAAAAAACATGCTGTGCTGGCAGATGTTGAGGAAATGACATGCTGTCTTTTGATTCCCTCTCTTGGTGGGATGGCGGTTTGTGTTTGAGGGTATCGCCGGCACCCCTTGACCCTCTCCGCTGTGCCAGGAGCGGCAGGTCATGGTCAGAGGAAGTTCAGCCGGGTTTGTGGTGGCCCACTTAGAATGGATTCCCGATAATTGCGATTCCTGTCCATGTCTCCCCAAATTGATAGAGGTCGGCGCACGCATCTGTCTCCCAAGCGGTCGGCTTAGTGGAGCAGGTGAAACTCCGCAGTCTGCCTCTGATCTTTTGGGATCTGTCAATGCAAATGCGAACATTTTCATCTTAAAGCCCGCAGAGTGTAAGATGTCTTGTTCTGGGTTGTTCGCTGGGGCGCTTCCTGTACGCTGAGAATATTTCGCTTCGAACGGGGGAGGCAACCTGACTTCAGAGGAGGATTAGAGGCTCTATAAAATAAATAAATAAATAAAAGCTCACCTGGGCCTATTCCTTCAGCGAAAAAGTGAGCTGAGAGACAGCTGCTGAGACAGCGGCTTTTTCCAAAATGTATCAGGGTTTTAAAAACGTCCGACTCGTGAAGAGATTTCTGCTCAGCTGGCAGCGCAAACAGCAGGACTCCTGTCGGCCGGGAACTACGTCTGAGGAGCAGGATGGGAGAAAAAAAAACCCTGTTATGGGAGTATGTGACATATTGTTTGATTTTGATGACATATCATTTTGTTAGGCGACTTTCTCTGGTATCAGCGGGACGATGTGCATGGAAAGTTTCCTGATATTGATGTATTTAACAATCTGATGCTCTCTCTGTCAAATTTGCCGTCATACTGAGCGTAAACCACTTTGTGACAGATTCACATCAATAACCTTGTCACCAACTCAAAGCAAAATATTGTCTTTTCAAACAAGAATAAATCTACATCCCCTCCCAACAATCCTATCAATATTAGAATACCGGGGTATAATCTACAAACAGATCAGATCGTGTTCATCACTCAACCCTCAGATTTTGTCATTCTCCGCTGCTATCGTTGGGCTTTAGGAAGCCTGGATGGCACACATACACTCTGGTGCCCCCCAAAACCTAATAACAGTCTTACATTTACAGTTTATTTTTTCCTTAAAGACTACAAACCATTTGAAAATATGGGTTTGTACAGTACGGCTGCAGGTCGCCAGCAGCATGCAGGAGCCAGAATGGAAGAGAGGGAAAACACATACAGGTCAATGTGTTTTACAGTCAGATACATTTCATTCATCGATAATATTGATTATATATGAAAGACAAAATGTTAAGAAGGGCTGGGTGATATGGAGCAAAACTCATATACTGATATATTTAGGCTGTAAATCGATATACAATAACATTTTTTCTGCAAAGTGAGCTAAATGTTCTGTCAAATTTGAATATGAGTAGTACATTTTAGTAGTTTTGTTGAAACCAGCTGTTTCAATGAACAGTTGAACAAACAAATAAATAGGTTTCTTCATCTGGTTCCAACTCAGCTGTTCAAATAACAATTTAAACACTGAAAATATGTTAGAACAACAGGAGTTGCTTTTTTGAAATCATAAGGCTCCAGTAAGGTGCACATAAAAAAGATATCTTAAATAAAAATAGTCCTTAGAATAAAATAGACCAATCTTTTATCGAAATAAATATAAGAAAAGTAAAATACCTGCCAATCTTTTTAGTTTAGTTTGACGACTGAATGGCTTATTAAAATCAAATTAAAAGATTTTCTTCTCCTATATAACAAATACACTCTACAGGGCTATAATCGATATGAACGATATGGTCTCATTCCATATCTCGCTTAAAAAAATATTGATACATTTTTTATATCGATATATCGCCCAGCCCTAACACATTATTGGAAAGGCCCAAAGCAGGTGTAACTAAAGAGTTCTGCAACCCGCCATTGCCAACAACCTTCTTGAAACAACCTTCTTCCTCAGCTCACCTAATACAGAAGAGTCACCTCATGCAATTCTCCTGTTTATGTGTGTGTGTGTGTGTTTTTTTCAGGGAAAGTGATCAATACCAGCTGAAGAGGGAGAAGGTCAAAACTACGTTTAGCGAAACAAGAATATTTCCATAAAGGTGTACGTCCACGTTTGAATTCTAAGGTCCCCCACAAAGGTTTTTGCTGTGTTGCACACGTAAGGCCAGGATTTGTGAGGAGAGCAACAGAGCAAGTTCAGCATGCTGGCAGAAAAATGTGATAGCACCGAATAATTGACTCTCCCCTAAGCTCTTTCCTTGAATGGCCGTCGTCTAATCCTACATTTGCAACTATGCACGGGAAATCGGACAAGCATTCATCACGAGCTAATATCCTCACACGGGGCCTGCAAGTCCGACGCCTGATACCCTAAAACTTTTAAGGGTGGTGTTGAGCATATATCCTCACATGATGTAAAGGGCTACCAGTTTGATACACTTTCTGAAAATAGGTCAGAGTTCACCTAAACGTATCTAAACTTTGTGTATGATAACATATTTTATGACTTTTTTAAGATATTGTCATTTTCAAATCTATACGATGTAAATGCAGATGTGATTAAAAAAGAACAGCAAAAGAATAAAATCAATGTTTGAACATTCCTTCCCCCACAGATTGGTGACCCTTGATGTAAACAAATGTAACAGCCTCGATTGCTAGCTTATTTAGTTTAGCTAGCAATGGGCTAACACATAAATAATCAAATCTAACAATATCAGTCTAAATGTAAAAATGATATTGGCTTGGTATGTAAAAGTGCACTTGATAACTTTCAAGTTTAAAAGCGTTATACATACACAGGCCTTTTTACAATTTATCATTCTGTCGGCTACCGCTACTTGCGTAGCAGGCTGAAACTGATAAAAGTACAATACTCTGCCAGCATATTATAATATGAATGTAGCAGTGTAACAGAAATATGATGTTATTTCTTATGCAATATAACTCACTAATGTAGTTCAAAACTTCATATTTCTCAAGCTAAATTAAAAGGTTTGTGGCCAGTCATAGGTCAGTATATCAATGAGTTGTGTCTAGTGCGTTCCTTATATTGGTCAATATTTATGCTACTCTTTATGACCACATTGCCATGTTTTTTAATAAAAACCAGTAACTTCTTTGCAGATCAAGGTTCAACAAGTACAGTGATTTAATCAATGTCCACACAATCAATTGTAGGTTGATTATATGTCTTACAAAGACAGTAACAGATTAACTGAAAGCCAGAGGAGTCAGTCTATTGCATTAGACCTCGCACTAAAAAAAAAATACTTCCTGTATACATTTAAAACTTTCATAGACATTTGAGTTCAAGAGATTAAAAGCGGGAGTCTGGAAGCCGAGGATGTTTCCTTTCAACCCACTGAATATAATATGATGACAAGTAAAGTCACGTTAACACCGAATTTTCCATTTGCAGTTATTCCATGTCTGTAGAATTTAATCATGTTTCCTCACATCGATTCACAGCGGCAGCAGGAACTTTGCCATGTTTGTTTTCTGTTGGCTTCAGTGTCCAGTGAACACCAGGTGAAACCAAACAGAGCGGTAATGTATAAAGAGCCTCAGCATTCTCGGCAGCTGTGATCACATACCATGTAACCTTGTGCTTCTGTTGATTCTGGCCTTGCTTCATTTTGGTCTCACATGCTGTAGCTGTTTGTGTGCCAATAATTACCAAGCAATTAATGAAAACCAACCAACCAAGCAGGTCAAACCTGATCAACGTCGAATGGACGGCTCCAGCAAGAAAAAAGCTCAGGTTGAGTATAAAATGGGTTTCGTAATTGTCTCTCAATTATGACCTCATGCTTTATGCAATATTATGTCATTATATGAGCCATAATCACATTTAAATATATTTAATTAACTCGAAAATGTAATCTCATTCCTCAAAATGACACATTCAAAGATTTTTCCCCTTTGTGTCCATGAATTGGCTTGAAAGTCTGAAAAGCGGCTCTTTATATCTGCAAGGATGCATGAAAGTTAATTCGATCATGTCCAGGCCCCCAACTGTGCATCTCCAATATTAGATGAAACACACACACATCCAACAGCTCTTTGTTCTGCTATCTGAGACCACAAAGCTGAACTTTTAGTCTTAAAAGTAGTCTTTGCGGATGGAGATGGATGGTGCAAAATTGAACGTTGTAATATTGATTTGTATTGGACTTGGAGTTTGATGCAGATGTGCTAACAGTTTGCTAAACACTACAAGTACCTCAGCAAAACACAATGGGCTCTACTTTCATAGACCAGGCGCAACCAAGGTGCAGCTGCGCCAGAGGCGGGCTTAGATCAGTATTGGTAATTTGGTCTACCAGGTGCAAGCGGCGCAGCCCTGCACAACTGAAAGATGAAGGGATGTGATCACAGCCGACTTCAATCATGGCCAATCAAACCGGCTCCTCTCATTCCCTTTAAGGTGCTCGACGATTTGGCACTAACGGTTTGGTTGCCATCGTCTGGTTGAGTACCGAGTAGCTCATAACATAAAACACATTTCTCCACACATTTCTCCACTTAACATCACTTTAAGTTTAGAAAAGAAATGGGGAAAAAAGAGATTATCCTATTTTTTTATTTTTGTTTCATTAATATTTGTTCCTTAGTTTTTCTGTGGGAAATGATGTGTGCTACCCGGCTTTGACTGACATCAGATGCAATGGAACAGTCGAGTTGGTGAATGAATAATTTAATCGATTAATTTATTAAATTATTCCAAAAGTTTGATCACCGCTGTTCCCATATTTATGAATGAAACACTTCTGACATCCACCACACCTGTCCGCGGAGTTCGGCATATGTCTGCCTGTGCACCCAATCAGATCACCAAAATAGCGTTAGATCAGCTTCATTCTGCTCTGCTGACAGGTAGACATCGTCTGAGCCAGCGTAAGCGAGGCGCAACCTTTTGGCACCACATTTTTACTTCGCCAGGTGCACGTCTGCTGACACTCCCTCTGCCCATCTTGGCACATCCCAGGCTACCAAATTGGCAAACACTCGCAGCAAGCCTTGCGCTGGCACAAAATTCAGGATGCGCCGGCATTTGCACCCCGCCTCAGTTGCAGCATCACAAAAATAGAGCCTGATGTCTCTTCTAGCTGTTCTGCTGCTAGCATTCCTGCAAATCTGCACTTGTATCTCTTGCTCAACACTGCTAGCAGTATATTTTCTGGTCCTGTTTGAATTGTGCCATGGATGTCGCATATGTTGTTTGTGGTTTTTAAAGATGATTTTTCATGCAAAAAGACCGCAACTCAACACAAAGAAGTTTGATGATGTTAGGTTTTGTGTGAGGCCGCTTTTTCATGCAAAAAGACCGCAACTCAACACAAAGAAGTTTGATAATGTTAGGTTTTGTGTGAGGCCGCTTTGTGAATGACAGCGCTTAACGCAAATGATATACGTTGCGAGCCGCACTGGGAACTCTGGAACAGTCATGACGATCTCTCTGCTCCACTTCACTGCCTTTTCCCCTCTCAAAAGTGGTGAAAAAATTCGGGGGCATGTGGAGCGTTTCAGTAATGCCGACGTGGAGAATCGGATGGAAAGGGCGATGACATGACGTCACATGCGTGACATGTAGTCTCTCTCATTGTGTTTTTTCTACAGCCTTTAGCTGAAGCAATTGCACTATAAACGGTCAAACTCTTGACATGGAAAATTAGCATTTAAATCCACAAACAACATATGTGTAATGCGGGGCATATATAATAACTGGGACCAGAAAATAATTACTTTCTCTCCATTGAAACCCATTCATATTTTAAAATCATGGTCTACTTTAAGGCTACTCCAATTTAACACATACCTTTGCTTGCATGTGTCACCAAACTCCTCTGCACTAAGTTATATCAAATATATTGAGAATGAATAGGAAAAAAATGAATATGCAGTATCAGAATAACTACAAAACATATAACTAAACCTACTGTTCGAGTGGGAGCAGTAGAACGCAGGAGGGTAATGATGCTAACTTCAGCTCGCATGGAGAGGAAGTTCTGTATACAAAGACAGGCAGTCAGGAGTCCTCGTCTCTTCTATGTTGTTTGAATCCACCGTTGTTGTTTCTTGACTGACAGACAATCTCTATCATAGTGAGGTGGCAATAGTCATTATATGAACACCTTGATGTATTATAACCATGGGGAAAAGTTTATTTCCATCGTGGTATGACTGTATCAGGACGGTGAAAGCTTTTGTAGTTCACCGAGCAGCTGTCAGCCTCTCAGCAGAAACAGTCCTAAAGACCTGATGCTGCAAGAGCAGGTCTTTGATAAGAGGCTGATCCTCGGCGATGCCCTGGGTCGTCAGCACAACTCTCTGAGCCTTTGTGACTGCTGGCAGTGGTGTGTTTCTCCGCAGCATGTAGCGAGCCCTGATGATTCCAGGATGGCGGGCTCGCTTCAAACATCTTCCTATGTCAGTGGTACCTTTGTCGCTACAGCACTGGTGTGAGCAAAAGTTCAGAATTTGGCTACATTTTGAGCTTTTCTGTTACAGGGCACAAGATTGGAAGAGAGAGAGAAACTTTGTGGCAGAAACTCTACGTCTGTCAAAATGTTGCATTACTTTTCAAATTACGCTGATAGAAAGTAAGAGCTTTCATCTTATTTAGCTGCTTTAAAATGAAGCGGAAGACTTTGGCCCTCTAGCAGTTAGCAGGTAGCTGTGATCTCTGGGTAGCCAGCAGAACTGCTCTGTGCACAACCACGGATCCACAAAGTTCCGTGCAAAAGTCTTGGTGGAAGTTTCAGCACATGTCATTGATCATTCCCAGTGCAAAAACAACGGGAAATTGATGGAAGAGGCAAACAAAGTAGGTGCATGGCCACGCTTTTAGCAGGAAACAAACATCTGCTGTATGTGAAAGTGACTTCTTTCCAGGAAGATGGTTTTCTATTAGACTTTAACCTTTAATTATATTTGAGCCCAACCTTTAGCCCCCTAATTAATCATAATAGGCGCTAATTTGTGACTGAACAATCACACAACAGCACAGAGGGGAAAGATACGATGAGACAATTTATTCAGCAAAGATGACAAGCAAGTCATGGCAGCAGAGCGACATAAGGCAATCATCTGGGTAAATGCTGGCACCATTTGGAGTTTGCTTAAGGAAGAGAGGAGGAAATCATGAATGATGCAGCAGTTTTTAAGCTAGCTGAATTGGATCCATGTCAGTAGGATCAAGATTTTGGATGCTGAACCTTTTCAGCTAAAATATGAAGGATGTGAAGAATCTGAATAAGAGGCACTTCCTTATACTCTCAGTCAGTATCAAAAGCATTAATCGTAAATACGCTACATTTTCAGCAAACGGGCATGCTCCGCTGCATTCGGATTGAAGTTAAATCCTCATGATTATAACAATTTGTACAGAGATGCTGGGGCATCTTGAGCTTTTCTTTCTTTTTTCAAATAAAAAACTGATGTTATGTAGCAAATATGTTATTAGTTAAAGCCTTGAAAGATAAAAGTGCTCCATTTTGGAGCCAAAGTTCAATTTTATTTATAAAGTACCAGACATGGACCAAAGTTTTAACCTTTGGACCAGTTGGATTAAGAGAGAGGAAGTAAGGAACGAAAAAGAGCAGGATTAAAGAGAATTAAATCGAATATTCTCTCCAAGGTGCCATTAAGATCACTCAAGGACCAATTTTAATCACTTTAAGCATCTATTTGATGCAATGTTTCATTGTTGTTAAGAACATGATTACATATATAACATTGCCACTTTTCAGGAGGAAAGCCCTCCTCCCAAGTATCAGTTATTATGCAGGAAATATCACTCACATCTGCTGTATTATTGAACAAATGAGGAATGGAGAGCGAGTCTCTTACTATTGTTGATGGCCCTTCAGAAAGTTGTAGAGCATTTTGGAGTTAATGTTCTGAGAGTATAATGACATTCATAGTGATCTTCAGACATCCGACATGTACATTATTGAATTGAAGGTACGTGAACAAAACTCGCCCTTGATTTGTATTCCAATAGCATTGGATAAAGGCCAAGATTCAAAATGATGAACCTCTGGATCTACTTTGACCTGGATGACCTCTAATTCTGTACATTATGTTTCTTCACAGGTAGTGTGCTTTTAAAGGCGCTCTACACTAGTTGCGTTTGTTTGTTTGGAATGGAGAGCCCATACCACCTGCTAAGGCTATATTGGAATGTAAAGCGGTTGGAGATTATTGTCTGAGACACTTTTGCTCACATCTGCCATCTAATGATAAAATGTCATATCTAACCCCTTGAACATCTGCAGGTTTGTTTACAGCTTCACTGCCAGCAAGGTCCCATGGGTGCAGGTGTCAAGTGGCTGTGAAGCAGCGAGACGCCGGCCTTGTGATATGCTGATAAGTGTTGTTAGTGAGACCACCTCCCAGGCTGATGTGTACATTGCCGACCTGGCATTGCGAAATCGCATGTCCTAAAATGATCCTGCCGGCACATGGGATGGCTCATTGTTCCGACTGACTTCCCTGCTCAAAATTCATATTTCCATTCCACTGCGGCAAACTATGAGTCAACAGAAGCCGCTGGAAAGGAGGATGCAGAATCACCTTACAGACATGGATCAGAGTGGACAGTGTCTCGGTAACTTGCTTCCCACAGAGGGACCCTTTCCCTGTCAGCAGACAAATAACACAAAATCTAGTTTCAGATATCATCTGCTTTCTTCAATTTGAGCACAATCAATGTCTCAGAATGTAAAGCAAAATTTGGAATAATGCATGTGTGTAACCGGGGTCAGCAAATTTTACCTGTTAACTGAGTTCGGTGATTATTTCTTCTGCAGGGCCTCATAAAGCAAAGACTTTTACCTTATAGTCAAAGTAAGCCAAATCTTAGGTAAAAATTCAACATTTTCATGAATACTACAACACATTTTTTTATTTTCACAAATTCTTTGGAGGAAATTGTGAAAAGAATTGTGTGAGAAAATGTGTCACTTTGTGAACAAATATGCATGTATATATGTATGTATGTGTGTGTGTATGTATGTATATATTAAATTGCCTATATTGCCATTTTTGATTGTATTATGATTTGTTCATATTATGTACAAATTAAACTGTCCTACCCGTGCATCCACATGACACCAATTTGACAATAGATCAAATTGCCATTCTTATTTTTTGACTGTCCATTTTCACATACAGAGGTCCTGAATGTTTTTTATTGGGTTATTATTGCTGTTAAAATGAAAAAGAAAGTGGTTTAAGAGGTATTATATGAAGGAGATTGTGCATCTTAAATTTGTCAGTTTTCATTTGAAAGGATTTTGAGAGGGCTTTTTTCCCCACTTCAATTTAGCCCACAATTACGGATTGAGAGAACGAGCCATTGGTAGGGTTAACAATCTGCAAATGCAGAAAGCAATAAAAAACAGCAAAGGCCATTGCTCTTAAAGTTACAGCACTCTGATTCTCGAGGCTCCGATCGACTGTCAGGAACAATTGCAGGTCTGGAGGCTTCTTTGCTGCTCCAATCTTTACACGCTTTGCGGACCATAGGAAGAAAGACACATGCCGGTAACACATTTATTAGTAGTACTTGAGGCTAAATTCCACCGCTTGTGTTGTGTCTGCGCTCCGGAATGGCAGTCGGAGCAAATATGGACCCATTTAATCAATGTGTGTGCTTCCACTGACTACAGCGCAGCGAAGCCCCCCGGATCAGTTAGGCTTCTATTTTTGCAGGACTCCGGAGCACAAACGCATCGATTCAGCTGCAGCTACAAAATAAAACATCTGGTTACTTTTCAAAATAAAGCAAAAAAGTTGTTTTTTCGGGTTGTCTGTTCATGGCTGTGAAAAAGCATCGGCCAGGACAACAAGACAACAATAGTTGACTTGTTTCCACGGTGACCGGCGCTGCTGCTGTATGCCGCGATCAGGCAGCACCTACACACACACTATGATCATACAGTATTTTCGCATGAAAAGCGGTGGAAACTGTGTTAAAAGCAACATTTGCATTCGGATTCTGACAAAACCAATGTTTCCCTCATTTCAAGTTGATTGGAATGAGGGAAACATTCCAAACCTCCTTCGCGCAACGGGCCCCAAGTTAAGCTGCGAAGAGTGTGTTCAGGAGCCCGATGGTGCTCTGGGAAATTGTACCTCCTTGGGGGAAAAAAAAGACGACTGAAGTACCATATTGACCTGGATATAAGACGGTATTTTTTTTCCTTAACAAGAAAAACATGAAAAAGACAAGTCGTCTTGTACTCAGGGTCTTGCATTTACGCATGCAAACCAACAGGTGGCTCAGTCATGGCTCTGCAACACAAGAGTATGAACTGTAAAGACGTTCTGCAGAAAATGCAGTCAGAGAAAAGCTTTCCAATGAGGAAAGCTGTCATTAGAACTGGGCTGTACTAAGGCTGTACTAGGCAGATGTTATGAATTTAATGATATCAGTCAACTGACGTGGAAACAGCATTATTGGAAGCAAGCATTTATTGCAGCACAGCATATTTCACATGTTATCATCCAGGCTTCGACCTCATCACTCCAGGAGTCCAGGCTGTTACAGTACATGGCAGGTAATATTATTGTCAGACTAGACTATCATCTTGTTGTTAATGCCATTCAAAAATGCCTGTTCCATCAAGTATGAACAGAATTGTCAAGTACGGAATCATGTGTCCCGGTAGCTAACAAATGAAAATGGGATGGCACTGTGGAGTGATGACACTTAATGGCAAACTCTGATTGTTATCCCATGTGCAATTATAAACCCGCACTACATATATGCGGAAATAACAGCAGCAAAAAAATTAATTATTTGTGTCAGTCAACTCACATGAAAATAGCATTTTTTGCAGCAGAGCATTACATGTTGGCGTCCAGCCTCCGACCTCATGGCTCCCTGATATCGTTAACAGTGATATCGGGTACATCACATAATAAATTCCCCCCTCGGAGCCTGCAGGTGGATGCTGGGGTGCATAACCCATGTCCAGCATGGGGCAGCAGCAATTGAGCAGGGAGAGTGTCGGGACATTCTTGCAGCTTAAATAGCACGCTAGATTGAGAGTGTGTGTTTGATATGTGATTATTGAGAGCGGGGAGTTTCGTGCTTTTCCTAGTTGATATTTCATTTTGATTGATATTTACTAGTAATATAAAACATGAATTTAAAAGAGATTCGTGTTGTCTTGTTTGCCTTAGATTTTGTCATTAAAAAGTATTGTCTCAAAAATGGGCCATGAAAAAGAGGGGTCGTCCTACAGTATATTCAGGGTCCTCTTATATTCGGGTCAATACGGTACTTGTTTTTGCCAGGAAGTCATAGGACCCGCCATTCCTCCTCTGGGTTAATCCTGTGAGAACTTAGTTGCCCAGCGGTGGGCTGACACGGTTTCACGCCTCTGCAGCTTCCACATCACCTCTCGGCTGCGTGGACCTCCACTGCATCGGCCCCTGGCAGATTCGTCCTCCAACCTCTTTAGGACTTTCACCGCCTGGTCTATTGATGGACATACAAAAGTTTGATTGTATTCTTTTTTTTATCTTGTATTTGTGTGAGCCATGCCCCATGTGTGCTCATACAGAGACCCTGGACTGAAAAATGGAGTCCTTTAACCGAGTTGAAATGAAAAGCTTTTTCATCGTCATTGTACTTGGACTGCGCAGGACATTTTCATTAGTAAGGCTTCACATTGAATCTAGGAGGTAAAATTGTACATATTGAAAGAAAAAAAGTTGACTTAAATAACTGTATTCAAATTAGTACTGCAAATAGCACAAACCTGAGTTGCTTACCTTGCAGACGATGTTTACAGTCACTGTCAGGGTGCAAATCACAGTGAATGCACACAATGTCAATTTCTGTCTGCGACGATAGCAGCACGGTAATGAAGATCAAATCCATCCTCCAAACATCCAATAAAAACCTACGTAATCTCATCAGCACATCAGCTTTAGGCAGCAGCACCTGGGGCGACAGAAATTAATCTGAAATTGCTGCTGCAGCCTTGCATCATTTTCACAGCAGGACTTTGTGGCTCCGTCGCTCCGTATATCCCTCCGCAGGTGACCGGGAGCGCCCGGCATGTTGCATTTGGAAGTGGAATAGGTGGTGATGGTGGTGGTTGGGGTTCACTCGGGCTGTTCTGTCACCTGGCGATAAAGCAGTGATTTCACCCGAGATTGGTTTATGACATCATTCCGTCATCACAATGTGTTTGAGGTGGCATTTTAATTTCATTCAGTATTCTAATTTTATTTTCAGCTGGTTTTTATTTTCTCTGACTTCATTTCCTCTTTTTTCTTATTATTTTTCTTTTCTCCCCTCTACCATATCAATTTAAATCTCATATCTGGAGGCTTGACAAATAATCTTTTTTCCTTTGAAATCTCCCGAATCTGACGTACCTGCAGACAATCCACCGTTTCGAGCCAGGGCCGATTTTTCCCCAGCCCTTTTCAAAAAGACATAATAAATAATAGAAAGTGAGGCCCTTCATCCTACAGTCACAAAATCAATGACAGTCCTGGCAAAAAGTTGGCTGAGGAATTTAAAATCGGTCAATCTGTTTCAATCAATCAGATTTTAAGAGCTTTGGGTTTGTACATTCAATCACTGCAGTATTCTTTGCAGGGTTTAGTGTTATTTTGTGAAATCAGGTTGCTCCCGCCGCTGCTTGTTGGCATCTTTCTTTTTCCTTCTTCTACTTACACATTTTGTTGAGTTGAAACGACATCAATCACAGTAAGAAACACTATTACAGGTTTCCGCTGCACAATTGTGGTAATGAAAAGCGTTCTTTCTCAAAGAGTCAGTAAGAGCTATTTATTCAAGACCTGACGTGGGTTTTATTCACTTTTTTCCCCCCTCTTTTAAATTGTTAAAGGTCTCGGTTCTTTTAGCACTTTCTCACTGATCTACACTTAATCTCCTCGTTGAGTTTTGTAGTTTTGTGGGTGTTAAACTTTCTTTGACTTGTGCAGCACAATCTCCATCCAGCTCTGATGTAAATCAGCACCTTATCGGGAGAGAAAGCAACAGGAAAACTGAGCCCACATACTTAATATGTGATAAATAAGATAAAATGTTGCGGGTTAAGTTAACTGATATTGATGTTTTCCAGCCTGTAAACATCTGTGCGATAAGGACTTAATAATGATTCACAGCATGAAGCAACAGGTTCCTCAATTTGAATTCTGCATTTTGTCTCTATTCTCTCGCTGTTTTTCTTTTTTTTTTTAGCAGAAAAAAAAAACACAGGAATGCGAGTCCTTGTGTGACATGGCTCAGTCACTTTTTATATTCGTCTACTGTCAGCGGTTTAGACTCGGCAAGCCGCTGTAAGTGGTTTCGAATAAATGATGCATGTCTTTTCCCATGCACTTCCATAATCGCCGTCTGCATTTTACAGGGGTGGCCTTATTGACACAGGGCCTCTGAACCCCCCAGCGGAGAGGAAGGAAGGAGAAAGAAACCCCCTCAGAGTACCGATCACATCCACCACATCCACCAAAAACGCACAACTTCCGAGCCCGCTGTCGCCGGCGTGTTTCTTTCATGCATGAGTGACTACATGGACAGTCACCCAGCAGGCCGCTGGTTCGGCTCGGCGGGCCGCGGGCTCGTGTATCATCTTGTATTCTGGAGGGAAAAAAAGAAATTTCAATAAAACCAAGCTGGTGAGACAGTATTGTTGAGTGAGTCATGCCTCAGCTCGCCTCGTGCTCCTCTCTACAGCTGGCGTATCAATGATGAGATTCATTCTGGAAATCAATGAGTCAGAGAAACATTGATTCTGTAAACTATCTCCATCTGAACGTCTATTTCTGTGGTGTGTCGCAGCTATGAAGGCGAGTTTATTTCCTTATTTACTTTCAGCATCCTGGCGGCCTAAGGGAGCAGATATGTGGGCCGTTGGCATCTGTTTATGTCTTCACATTATGGTGACATCATGCATGTATCAACTTTAATTGTTAAGAAGTGTGTCTGGATTTGGCTTGTTTCTGGTTTTATTTCGAATGATAAAGCCAAACCTCCTGTCTTTGATCTCTTTTCTCTCCTTTTTGTCTTTTCGTCAACATGTTTCCTGTCCTGCTCTGTTGTGAACCAATGTGTCACTGCCGAATCTGCAGGCCTGTGTTTTCCCGTCCTGCTCGGCGTTTCTTGTTGCTCACATCTTTGTTGTAATATATTATATTGTATTATATTATCACCAGTTGCCTTTAAAATCAGCATTGTTTCAGTTTAATTTGTGTTCCAGCCACTAACCTTTTGTTTGGCAAAAAAAAGGCGGCAGTTCATCTGAGGTTTCATTTTGGGAATGTTTTCTTGCAGGCCTGTCACTCACCTCGTTCCATTCGTTTACATCCGCTAAAACAAGTTTGCTGGTTAAAGCTCTCAAAGCTTGCTGATGAATATTCATGGCAGTAAAACAAACGGCGCCTCTGAGTTTTTGAATTAACTGAACGATAACACACTTTTCTCTGTGACTCCTGATCTGTGACCTTAACAACAATCTACTGGTCAGTTTAAAGATCCAGTTTGTAGAATTGAGACAATGTTTTCATTCGTGGAACTCTTGAGGTTATTTTTTTTGGGGGGGGCTTTGCCAGCAGGCTGCAGCACCGTCCTCCACACCGCCTCCATCTTTGGCTTTCCTTTGCAAGTCTTGTTGTGGAACATCTCTGGCACCCTGTCCAGACGGCGCCGTCTCCAGCTGAGGTGCTTCAACACATGGACACTTGACAGTCTGCTGTGGCTGCGACTCT
>CAESWR010002399.1:577858-592569 GCA_903171835.1 Mullus surmuletus
TCCTTTTTTTTTAACTTGGCTTTTTTTGTTTTTGTGTCTTATAAACTTAACTGCGGTGTTCTGCTGGAAAAAGTGAAATGGAAAACAATAGAGGAGAGGAGAGGAGCCTGTTTGGCAACATGCAGGTTCTGCTCTAGGAACGAAAGCAGCCAGACTCTTTTTTCTCAATAACATAACACTGATTTAAAAATTCAGCATTCTGAAGCTTTAGGTTTAAATAACTGTTCTTCAGGCCCCCTACTGGCCATTAGACAAAGTGCAGCCAACATGTGTTCCCTCATGCGTGCTTCATGAGCGAGCAAACTGGCGGCACAGATGCTGATCCAGTGATTTTCCCAACCATCCATCAGCTGGTCTATAAACTGAAGCTACTGACTATTGACGGGTGGGGGGGGGGGGAAGTGGGAGGTGTGCTGTGAAACCGACGCAAGCCAAGGTGGCGTGCCCCGGTTTCACAGCACACCTTTGCCGCTTCAGCCAAGGCCATATCGCTCACTCTTGGTGAGATTCATGCAGCTCACCGATTCGACTTGGTGTGTAGGTGTAGGTGTAGGTGTAGAGGGTTCAGGATGTGTGAATGTTAAGGAAAAGTGGCATTCTAATCTTGTATTTTGATTATCTGATGTTGTGCAAGCAGTATTCATTGTTAAACCTCAATGCTTACCTACTTTTTGTAGAGCCTCTGCATTATTTTATACTAATGAAAGATAATTCTGAATCATGAAGGATGAATAATACTATTAAAAATAAAATAATTGTTGACCACTTAAAACATGGCAACAAAGTGCTTTACATGGATGTACATACAAACATACATACATACATACATACATTCATACATACATGCTTCTCAGTTACACTTTTTCAAATGTTTGGGTAAATTAATAAACTACAATGTTTTCATTTTTTTTTTTTTTTTTTTTACATTTTTTAGGCTTTATCTTTGTCTCTACATGCTAATAATTGAGTTTTAGCTGAGCCAAAATCTGGGACTTTGCGACTTTAATGGGTGCTTGGAAATAGTCATAAAGTGAACAGTACAGTCCAGATGTAACCCAAAGGAAGAAAGCTGAAAGGAATAATAGCTCATGATGGGAAGAATGAGAGCCATTCCACAGCATGTTGAGGCAGTGCAGGAAGGATAAATGGTTAAATTACTGTCACACAGTCAGCCTTATTTAAATATTTATATAATGAATGGTGCGGATACTCTGCCATGGACTTGGTTGTCATGGCAGTAATTTTAATAAGATAGAATAATAGTGACATTGTTAGAGATCCAGAAACATCTGCAGATAAGGTTTTTTTCCCCCCTTCGTTCTATATTATGACTTAATTTTGTCACATTAATGGCTCTTTGAGATTAAGTCAGATTGTGGTAGCAGGAAGTAACAGCAAAGGGACGGCTTCGGATGGTTTTAGATAAAGGAGATGGAAGGCGGTCCACATAACACAATACATATGTAAAATTACTTTCAAGTCTTCCTTTCAACATCACAATGAAAAACGGCTGGTGGTGATCAATCATGGCCCACAAAGAACATGAACTAAATGGATAATATGCCTGCTTTTGATGGATATAGTGATTGGCCCAGAGTCTTAAACCCACACTGATAGAAGCATGATCAGATCCTCTTATCCGTTGTGTCAATTAATCATGTGCAGTTAATTTTTAATTAAGCAAAGGCATCTCTGGACAGTTAGAAAGTCTTCCAAACGACTGCCTTGGGATGGACTCTCCAGGGCAGCAGGTTTAAATGATCCAGGCCAGATTCACTTTCATATTTGAACTGGGGGTCAGCAGCAGTGCAGAATATCAAGCCTCAACATCGCGAACATCCTCAAATGTGTCTCAGCAAGCACATCCCGCGAGGAGATTGCAATATGGGAGGAAAAAGAACACACACGATGGATGCTACGCACAAAAAAAGAGTATCCATTATTCATCAGAGCCATGTGAGAATCTAATATAATTAGCATTGTTAAAAGAAAATTAACTGGATCATGGTGTTTTTAAGGAGTAAAGCTCATGCAAATGTACAGATAATTTGAAATTCCCATAAAAAGAAACTGTTAATGTTCATTTTAAGCCTTATTAATTTGTTGACCAGCCTGAGACAACATAATGAGATGGAAAAAATGACTTAGTATCACCATAATACCAAGAAAGAGCACAACCAACAGACAAACAAAAATGTTTGCACCCTTCAGTGTTGGCCTTGCTGCTTTATTGATTAATTAAACTTAGTAATATTATTATTATTATTATTATAGTTTGGGCTCAATTTAGCCTCAGGTTGGCTGCATGAAAGCAGGTCAAATTGATCCCAGTCTAATTGCTACAGTGATGTATTCTCTGCACCTTACCTGCTCTAGACCCAGGTTCCATCCAAATTAATCATCCGGCACTTCTGCTATCAATTCCGAGAACTTAATGTGTTTTACAGAGATTCCATGATTTTTAGAAATATGTTGCATAACTTTAATTAGCGTGCATTAAAATATTGATAGATATTAGGGCATATTTTGGTGAACTACATGCAGCAGCTGGTTGGTGAAGCAAGATTGCGCGTCTGTTGCCACAAAGATCTATGAAAGGTGTGTGTGGGTGTCAGTTGACTTCAATCATGGGCAATCAAATCACCTCCTCTCACCTTTAAATCAGCCGTGCAGAGAAGAGTTGCAATTTGGTGCCAGCTCAACTCTAGTCTTGGTAGGTAATCTTTTGTCCCAAGTTCAATCACGCTCTATAATACCATGTGGGGGAGTGTGACTTCTTTCCTTAGTTTCTGGATTGTCAGGTAGGTTTTTTTTAGGATACTTCAATATGTGAATCACAGCCTTCCACTCGATTATGTGAGATTATCATCATTATTCTGCCTCCAGATGTGCCCTGCATGATGGCATATACACTTCACACATTCTCAGGGCACTGTATAGCAGGGGCAGATTTAGGCATGGGCGAAGCGGCCAGACGCCATGGGGCGGCATCAAATGGAACTAGCAAATGAGGGGACTAGCAAGCAAAAAAAACCCAAAAACCTGTGCCTGGAAGCGGGTGCTCAGAGATCGCACACAAGGCCATCGATCCCACAGCCCATCAAAGAATTCAGTAAACACACACTTATCCTATTTAACTTCACCTGGCTTGGCACCTTGGCTCGGCGTACCAATTAAACCAAGATGTGCTGGTCACACTTGGCCAAGTTGCACTTTCTCAGGTGTCCTGGAATTCTTAATTCTACTTTTTGGCAAAACCCCTCTGGCGTTGCAGGAAATGATGTTGTGAGCATGAAAAAGACAGACCAACACAATGATCCAAATATGGAGGGAAAGCCATTTAATGTAACACATGCATTCCAATATGTTGACCACTTCTCAAGTTGAGAGAAAGATCGCCTCCATGGTTAAAGGAAATCAATACTGCTGCTGAGAGGCGACAGGATGTGAACCTCGGTGACCTCTGTGGAAGTCAAATACTTCCATCACTCTCACTGTGGCAAAAATATCTTTATGTGGCAGTAAGAGAATGTCATGGTACTTTGCCACATAATATAAACAAAAACTTTAAACTGCTCCATTAAAAAAGAAAACAGGAACAGGACCAATAGTTCTACGAATATGAAAATATAATTTTCACAATCTTAGATGTCACAGGAAAGAGTGCCCATGAAGATGTAAGTGAACATAATGGATTGAAGCAGTGGTTCCCAACCTTTTCTGTCTTTTGCACCCCCTGAGCCTTTTTGACATATGATGAGTACCCCCTCTCTCATACATGTTCATACGTCCTCCAACAGTAGTACGTGACACAGCTGATTATTAAATGAAAATCAATTTATCTAATCCCTCCCTAATTTGAACATTTAAACGGATAGTTCGAATTTTTTGACATGAAGTAGTTCCGTCTAGTTGCTGGGGTCACGGAGATAAATTCAACATGGATTATTCACTGGATTAAAGGACCAGTATGTTGGATTTAGTCTGAACAAACATGTAGGAGAAGTTGCGCTGGCCTTCAAACTCAATTACCTGTTCAACAGAAAACACGATTTCTATTTGGCCATGGTACGTTTTTTTCTACAGATTCTGTGATCACCTGTCCTATTTTTTTGCTTATTCTTCTTCATGTTTGTGCTTGTTTGAAGTTGTTGTTTGAAGTTGAGGCTCCATGTGCTCCCATGGGTTTTTTTCTTTCTTGCCTAAAATAAGAAGTATGTAGCACAGGGATCCCGAGTACAAGCGGGGCTGCTGGGGGTGGATGGTTTATAGGATTTATTTATTTAGTGAGATGACCCCAAGCAACCTTGTTTTCATGAGGGAACCAACAGTGAAGATCAGGATCACGAAGCATGAGGAGCAATTAGTAAGAGTGAGGTGAGGTCATTGCTATTCAGATTTGAGCCGACACAATCGTGGGAGCAAGGACCTCCAATGTGCGGATGCAACGTGAACAGAGCAAGGTGCTTGTGGAAGGCCTGCAGTCATGTTCATGCTGAGCACGGTGTTTACATAAAAGCCTTTATTTCACAGGTTTATGCAAAACTGGAAGTTATTAATTAGATTAACTGAAATGCCCTTCACTTTAATTATTTACCTCATCATACTCCTTCCTCAAGTGGGAATGACTCGAGACTCAGGCGGTACTTGGGTGTAAATACTGTTTATGTTTTTTCAACCCAGATGAGAATAAAATGTTTTTATTCCGACAGAGTTCCTAGATTTCTCATCAATACATAAAAGCTTTTCAACTTTTTCATATGTTCCCTCCATTTTTGCATACTTGTGTACCATTATGTCCATCCCTTTTAGTTTCCTATACTATGTACCCTGATTGCACTCACACCTCCTTTACTCAGCTGAATTTGCATTCAGACACAAGCGTATTTTATTTGTATGTCTTTAGCATCTTTACAATCTTTTGATAAATGTATCGTGCTGCCATTCAAACTGCTGCTGCCACATCTACGGCCACATTAGCAATGTGTGGGACTTATGAAGGATATGTATTTCAGCCGCCTTGTGTTCTTCACCATGTCAATGTCAAACAGTGTGTGAATGAATGTTTACAGCTACATAATCAATCACTGAGATTCATAGCATTCATGATAAAAATTTGCAGCATTTTTCGGCGAATAAAAACGCTACTCACGTGACATGGCCCACTCTTCAACATCAACCACATATCAATCTGGCGCACTATTTACGCTGCGAGGATTTCCCGACACTCTCTCTGCTCAACTGCTGCTGCCCCACGCTGAACGTGGGTTTTTTGCTCACCCCACCATCTACCCCAGCATCCACCTGCAGGCTCCAAGGGGGGGATTTATTATGTGATGTACTCATCATTCCCCGTTACCCTGTTAACAATAGCAGAGAGTGATAAGGTTGGAGGCTGGACGCCAACATGTAAAATATGCTGTGCTGCAATAAATGCTTGCTTCCAACAATGCTGTTTCCATGTGAGTTGACTAACAGAAATAATTCATTCATCCGTGTGCTGCTGTAATTTCAGCATGTCTGTGGTGTGGGTTTATAATTGCGCATGGGATAAAAAGTTTGCCATTGAGTGTCATCACTCCACAGTGGCATCCCATTTTCATTTGTAAGCTCACGGGACACATGATTCCTTACTTGACACTTCTATTCATACTTGATGGAACTTGATCAAAAACACATTTTTGAATGGCATTAACAAAAAAATGAGAGTCTAGTCCAACAATAATATTTCCTGCCATGTACAGGCCTGAACTCTTTCTTCCCGAGTTCATATAATCCCACTGAATATGAATAGTTTGAATTCAGCTGGACCTGATGAAATCTCCAGTAAAATCAATGTAATTGCTGAACCTTTTACCGCATTGGATTATCTCTACCATTAGGGTGTAGAGCCACAAAAGCTAAAAATGATGTGAGTCATACTAGTCTTCAAATCTGGTGAGAAAAATTTGTCCAATTTCCATCCTACCTATTCTCTCCAAAGTTCTGAAAAAAGTAGCTCACAATACACTTCTAGCTATCTGGAGAACTGAAAAACTCCGGTCCCAACTCAGTAAAGCTTCAGGAGGAATAATACAATTTACTACTTCTATAGCAGTGTTTGATCTGAACAAAAACAACTGCAATTGATAAATACCAATTGGGATTTGGGGAGTTTTGCCCTCAAACTCTAAAACTAAACACTGTATAGTTACACTTTTTTTCCAACTATAGTTGAAATGATTTAATATGTTTCCTAAGGAATCACTGATTTAACTTTATTTCCACTTTGAGAAAAAAATCAACAATTTATTTTATTTGTTTGTCTTTTACAGTCCTTAAAATGGCATTGGTTTAACCCTATTCTATAGTATTAAATGCTTCCAACTACAGTGATTTCGGAAATAATCTAAGCATACAATACAACACTGAAAACTTGAGAGCAGTATGTACTGTATTTTGTGTGATACTGTAAATTACCTGTATGTGGTAAACAAAACGATTCAACCTGTAGAATTATTTCACCTCTTTGTTGTGATTTTTAGGTGCTAAACAGCGGCGGCAGCCATCATCATGCTGTCCTGCCCCTGACACTCGGCTGCTTGGCGTGTTTGCCAGCAGGTTCAGATGTGAGCAGCTGTCTCAGCGTTGAACTTGCACTGAACACCTCAGAGGACACGTCTTACTGTCTGACACCTTCCTTCACCCCACAAGTCGGGAGTTTGATCCAGAAAAAGTTTAGTACTGGATAAATATTGTGCGGTTCGGGTATATTATTCCAGGTGTCTCAGCGGAACTCGGGACCAAATGGCTTCATCTGAGACGGAGCAAAACAGACCCAAATCTTAAAAATAACCCTGAAAACGTTTGCTTGTTTTTTCTTTCTTTTTTTAGGTTGTGCAAGATATTATTTGGGAGTTCAAATATGAGAATTACTCGTGCTAGCTTTTCAGAATGACAGCAGTCAGCAGGGTTCAACACACCACCTAAGGCGGTTTTGTAGTCGGGTCATTAATATTACTTTTTTCTTCTCTGGCTGACTACTTTGTTTGATTTTCATCAGCTCTGCAAGTTATGAAATTTTGTTCTGATTAATATTGTTGTACTTCGTGCTCCATCATAGCGGCATCTTTTACGATATACTTCCACTTTTAAAATTGATGTAGTTGGCTACCAGGTGCTGTTGGTATTCATGAAATTGTATGCAGATTAAATAGTTTGTGCTTTCTTCCACAGGCTGCCAGCTAGTTTTCAGAGCAGGGCGTTTTTTGTGCTCCCCCCCCCCCCATAATGGCAGCACGGTCTGATGCACTAACCCACAAGGAAACAAGTCGGCAGCATTTGGACGCATTGCTCCCATATTTTTGTATATATTTTAGTGTATGTGACCAAATGTCATAGAGATTGTTTATGGTGTCTGGCAACATTATAAAAAAGGAGCCCTAAAGTAATGTGGTTATGTATATATATATATATATATATGTACATATATTGTTGTCCAGGGGAGGTGATTAAAACATGTGTGACTCGAAACTGGTAGAAAATGATGCTGCTTATTTTCCACGTCTGCCGAGTTTTCAGCGTTCGTGGCCATGTTGGCAGGCCTTTCTGCCCTCGAGGGCTCCACACGAGCGGCTGAAATCAAAGAGTTTCTTCTTTGATAGAGTCGAGGGATGTTGACTGTGATCATGCAGCCAAAGTTGCTAATAATAATAACAGACCTGTGCGCTGCTATCTGATGTTTGCACAGTTTAATATGTGCCTTATGCTGACTTTTCTGCTTTGTTTTAGAAATTCTGATATTGCCTTTTCGGAGGCTTTATCTGTAAATATTTTGCATTGTTGATGATCTTTTTTTTTTCTTCGAGAAAAATAGATAACTGAGGCAGTTATAGTAGCACAAATAAAGTATTTATCTAAATACAAATATAAATCATTGAGCAACAACAACAACTCATTTCACATACTGCGTCACTCCAGAACCTTTGGAAATTAGTTTTTTTTTTAATATTGTTTTTACACTGTTTTTATTTGTATTTTTATAGGAGCATCTCTAGAGTCAGGGACTAACTCCCTACACAAACACATTTGTTTTCCCCATGACTAATGGTTTACCTTGATCTTACTGAATTGACTGTGTCACATCTGTTTATCAACCAAACTTTAACACCACATCTACTATCCTTTACAAACACTCAAATATGCATATTGCTAATAGACAGTAGTGTTTGTATGATAGGTCAGTAATGAAAACAGAGCATTTCTTTGGTTTTATAAGCCGGGAGTGGAGTACATACACTATCATTAACATTCACCTGTTGTCAGTGGCAATGGGAGCGTAGTAGGGCAACAAAGATCTTTTCAGAGAAAAAGGAAGCAGAGAAATAAGTGGTGGCAGAGTTCTCACTTGACAGGATTCTTTGTCAAGATAAATATTCATTTCAGCACAATCTGGTCGACTACGGCACACAATATATAAGCTGTCCAATCTATGTCAAACTCTGTGAGGAAGGAAATGACTGTGATTCTAGATGGAACAGCTTTACTTTCACCTTATACCCATTGATGTAATTTCATCCAGGTAATTCCTTTTAAATTACTTTCATTTATATTCCATCATTAAAAAGGACACAGAGAGAAAATATTGAAGCTACTGAGAAGTCCTTTTATTTTATGAAGAAATTAGCATCCAGGTTAGTCAAGATGGTCAAATATTAAACGATAATCAGGCCCATTTTTGGTTTGATTTTCCAGGGTTTCAAGGGTTTTCCAGGATGCTTCATCTGATAACCATTTATGGGTAACACCACCAGCACCTGAAATCTGTAGTAGTATTACGTGGAGGCAGCGTTTAATAGTTGCAATAAAGACTAGTTTTTTAAGAATATCCAGAGTAATATTGATTCAATAGTGGGACAATGGAATGTCTCACTCTATTTCTGTTGAGTTAAGTTGAACTGTCTGTCCTCTCTGGTAGCTTTTAGCTGAACTTGGGACTGGTGTAATTTTAGATGAATGATACATTTTTCTTTCTTTTTAAATAAGCCAAAGCAGTTACAGCAAAGAAGAAATTATACAAAACCAAGTTCAGCTTCCAACAGCCCTCAATGACGACAGGCTGATCATTTAGTTAGATCATCATCTTTGCAAAGATGAAGTGTGCAGAGGGCATTAGTTTGCCGCTTTCACTCTTAATGAGTAGTTTTATGTGTTATTTGACACTGATATTACAATTTCAAGTATATAAAGATTGTCTTGAAATTGATCAATAGTATGAAATGGGCTAAAACATCCTGCTGCCACCTGATGTGACTAAGCTGCAGCCCAAAGGGACAAGGTAAGTGCAACATGCACTTAAGTGGCACTTTCTCTAGCTGGATGCTACACTCAAAGTGCTTTACAGAACGCACTATTTCATTCACCAATTAGGTAATTAAGGGTCCAAGCCTTACTCAGGTACACTGACTGGTATGCTCCAATCCATAAAATTTATACAGGTAGAAATAAAAAGTATTCTTGCTCTACGTGTGTGTGTGTGTGTGCAAGTGTGTGGGCAAGTGTGTTTGTGTGATTTTTGTTTACATGGCATATCCATCAGGCCTTCTTTGTCTGAGCTGACACCTAGCACCTTTCCTCTGCTCCACTTTCAGCACTGTTTGGGGATCAAACTCCCAACTCGTGGGGTGAAGGAAGGTATCAGACACTAAGATGTGTCCTCTGAGGTGTTTGGGGAAAGTTTGACACTGAGACAGCTGCTCACATCATAGCATGCTGCCAAACACGCAGCGCATCCGGGCATCTGAGTGTCACGGACAGGAGAGGAAGCGTGCTGGCGGCATGATGATGCCCGCCGTCGCCCCCTTGGGGTGGCCTTGATGCCCCCTTGAAACTGTCATTCTTACTGGCAGTAATTATCTGGCCTTGGTGGCCTCCAGCTGCCTGGATTACATTTTCCTACCGTAAACAGATTACTCAAAATTCATTGTCTGCTGGCCTCCGCACTTGTTCAATTGTGCAAAAACGTTTAGGATTCTGCTTGTACTGTAAATACAGCAGCTGTTGAAAGAAGAATCCAACACAAATTTCACGATTAAAACTCTCTCAGTCAACAAACTAATATTAGATACTTTTGTTACTTTTAATAACTATTGTGCTGGTCTACATATTTCTGTTTCTTGTCTTACATAGGGTGTGTTCACCAGCCCTGCTGAATCAACAAGCACATTTGCTTTTGTGAGATACGAATCTGCAATCGAATTCTGGTGCTGATCAAAGAAAGAAAACAATGACGTAGGTCTGAATGCAACATGATGCGGGAGAGCTGCGTTATTTTGACTTAAAGGATACAAAGCCCATACAGGAGGACTGACTGCGCAGCATGCCAATGTTTTGCTGAAGAAATTATACTTAATTGCTTGGATTTCCTTGAGGCATGGTAATCAGTTGGAATTGAACATGGTTTTGAGTTTGTGGCCTATGGTAGCATTAATCCCAACCCCCCGGTGTGAACAATTACAACAGCGTAAAGGGGGGCTAAATTAATCACCAGCGGAAGTCTTTGAGAGGTTAAACTGTTAGTTAACTGTTTCATTATTTTGGGAAGTTTCAAGCAGGCAGTCTCATCAGGCCCAGTTTGAGGAAACATGTGGGTATCGCTGCCTCGAAGTAGTGATTATGTGAAGCCAATCCTCATAAAATAATACAATGTGAGCACGTTCGGTGACAGAGACACACGCATTAAATAAGTCAGAGTGCGAAACCCTCATTAGTATTTGCTCCGCTGTTCATAACTCAGGTGTATCGGTGGTAATGAATGAGGGGAGAGTGCGAGACAGCCAAGCCCCCAAGGCAGTTTCAGTGACAGATACAGAGGCATTTGCCCCTCGTGTCTGTTATTGACTACTGCAGGACTGTCTACTCTGCAAGTTTCAGCAAGTATTTACTCAATTTATTGATCTGAGTGCTGAAATGTTGCAGAAAATGTCAGAAAATAGTGAAAAGTGTCCAAAACTATTTCAAAGAATCCATTGTGACATTTATAAATGTATTGTTTTGTGGAAAAACAGTACATAACGTCCCTCTCTCCAGCGCACAGATAACCAGTCCCTATTACAGACTGAATGCAAAATACAAACAAATCCTTGTAAAGTTCCTTGAAATTGACTCTGACGATTTGATCGCATACCCTGAAAATATTTTGAGCATTAAATACCACTGTGTAGATGTTCACATTATGTGCTGTGGTATGTGTATGTGGTATGTACATAGTATACCACATAAGTATACCATACAAGTAGTTCCGTCTAGTTGTTCGGGTCACACGAATTAAGTGTTAAAATTACATACTTTCAAAAGAAAAAAGTCAGACTTCGCAATCACCCGGCGCTATATTCCCTCCCTTCGTATAACTGCACGCACATATCCATCAGTTGAAGGAGGAAGGATGTGGAAGTTAACATGCTCGGAAGGAGCATGTAAACTTCTGCCTCTACCTCCGCCTCCTTCCTCCTTCACACCGCTGCAACACGCCTTCTCTCGTGTAGCAGTGGTCTCCTTCCGAGCACTTAATGGCCGTGAAACAGCTGATTGACTGTGCACGCAGTGATACGAACGGAGGGGAAATAGTGCTGGGTGATTGTAAGGTCAGACTTTTTTCTTTATTCCGTAATTTATATGTGTGACCGTAGCAACTAGACAGAACTACTTTGTGCAACACCGAAACCAGGCTGGAACTCCGTTCACAAGAGGCAGTGAGGGAAAAGTCACTGCTGATGAACAACACTGATGAACAAAAATCTGAACTATCCCTTTAAGTTGAAAGAGGGTCTATATGTGCTACGGTGTAGCATGTATTTGCGTACATAGGTCAGCAGGAACAAGCATGTGGGTGAGCAGGTAGATAGATAAGCATGTGGATATGCAGGTAGGAAAGAAGGTAGTTGGTGATGTAGATATGAAGGCACATACTTGGAGGTATAGTTAGGAATGTTAGCTATGTGTATCTGCAGTATACAGAAGAAGTTAGATGAGATAGTGGATCACTTGGTAGGTATCAAAGTAGTATCTTATCATTGCGGCATTGCTCAGGAGGTACAGTGGCCGCTGTGTAACCAGAGTTACCGGTTGGATCCCTGGCCTGGGGGGCTCATGTTGTAGTGTCCTTGAGCAAGACGCTGAGCCCGTAATGTGTGAGTTGGCACCTCGCATGGCAGCTTCCGCCATCAGTGTGTGAATGTGAGTGTGAATGAGTTAATGAGGTCATGTACTTTAAAACGCTTTGAGTACTTTACAGGTAAGTAAAGCGCTATATAAAATCTGACCTATTTCCCATTCGTCCTTGAGGGATAAGTTCAAATCTTCAATCTACAGTAAAAATGCACAATGTAAGGGTTCTTTGAGTGTAAACTCCTATAGCAAGACCCAACATTATCGATTTAGGTTTAGTTTTTCAAGGCATGAATTGTGATTTTTGATTTGGCCTGAATTGGGATCCTCTGTCTAAAAGGATTCATCGGAATACTCTCAATCTCCAATGTGCATTTACTGTACTTGTACTTACAGCATATGCGGCCTAAGCTGCAGTTGCTGATTTTGGTATATAAAAAAAAAAAAGTTTTCTTACAGCATCCTACTGTGCGCACTTCCTCAGTCACCTGTGCATCAACATGTGCACAGAGCTGCTGCGGTTGTTATCCTGTCCAGGAGCATGTAAAATGAGAGTATGCAGACTTCTAGCCCCCCTCTGGGGCCCACGGGGCCTGCTCACTTGACAGTCACTGTACCTTACAGCTGTAGAAGGCCTGTGGCTATGGCAGCGGATACTCAAACCACGATGCTGTGACCACCGATGTCACTTTTCTTTCTATTTTTTTTCCTGCTGAGGGTATGGAAGCAATTGCTTTTGGGGTATTTGTGTGCCTGCGTTTTTTATTAAAAGAATAAACAGGTCACAAGGCAGCCTCTGAGTGTTGTTGCAAGCACACTGGAGCTGAATGACAATTGAAGTTGCTTACATCCATGGCGTTGCTCTCCAGATCATTTCAAAGGATGACACTAGGACATAGTGAGAGACAAAATAACATAACTAAGATGCAAAAAATGATATAGTATGAACAGGGATGAATGTCTGACCGCTGCTCTTATAATGACGCTGATGGCGTTGCTAAAGAGAACATATCCGCCAGCTTCCTCTAGCTAAATCCCCTCATCAATGCACCACACAACGCATTGTTGGGGAGGGATCCAGGTCAAAGCCTTGTTAGATCTCAATCTCAGTCAATTTACACAGGATGACGGCTTAGAACGATACAATCAACAACCTCCTGGCACTGCGGCACGGACGGCTAATTAATTAACTTAGCCTGGGTCTGACAAACGAGAGCTTACGTGTCACCATTGTTCTATCAGAGTTTAATAAAAGACTCAGGAGAGAGAACAATATGCTGCTGACGATAGCGGCATAAACTGGAGGAGCTGGTGAAAATGTAAATGACCGTGACAAAGTATCGCCACAATTCTCACAAACAGAGACTCTGAAGTGCTTGCCTCGGCTTTCATCTCATATCTGCCGATATGAAGACAAAACGTCCGTAATACAGTATGTGGCACCGTGCCATAGATCCACATTAGAAGCCTGACTGACAGGGAGGATGTAAATCCTTGCCGCCATCGCCACGGCGACCGTCTCCCCGCTCATTGGCATTCACGGAGCTGCTCCCAATAAGAAGAGCACATTTATTTCATTTCCATACACTCAGTCCCATTCATTTACACGCTCTCTGGAGTATCTGCCCAGAACATGTACCCTTTCTCAGTTTAACAATCGCGGCCAGTGCTCGGGGACGGCCGCCGCTGCCGAGAGCCTGAACTGGGAAATCAGCTCACACTGGTAATTAGTTTGCTCGTTTAGTTGCTGACAGTTGAACTCCTTTCATTAAAATACCACAAGCTGAGGTGTTGAGCGTTGCTGCCAGTAGCGGCAGCCGTGCCGTGCCAGCCCTGGGTGACTGTTGAGTGGTGGCCCCTCCCAGAAAAACAAGTCCTCACACTTCTATCGGCCTAACCATCTATGTCATCCAGTTAGCCTGGTATGAAATTTCATCTCCTGTGCACGTTTTTACCTCCAAAGAAAACAACCTGACTGTGACGGGGATGTCAAACCACCTGATTATCTGCGTAACTGCGCTTTGTCTCCGAGCCAAGGCTAATATTGTGTGTAATAAGTGAGGAGAAGCCTTTGAACAATGTCAGTTTGTTTCCGCAGGTGTCCGCCTCTTTCTGTTTTTTTTCCCCCTTTCTTCCCTTGTCCTCTGAAACACTCATTAAATTTATGCAAATATCATTGTCACTGCTCAAAACATGCAAATGCATTCCTTGCATTGTGTTACGAGTGCTTCACAGATATCCCCGCCCGCCTGGCAGTATTGGGAGCATTTCATTTGCTGAAGGTTTGTAAATATTCCAGCTTAAATCTTGCTTCCTGTTCTATAAAGATCAGGGATTGTTTTACCGTTACATTTCAAAAGAGAATATGAGGCGGCTGTGTGTGTGTGTGACGCATCGCGTACCCACACCATACCTGCGGGTATCATCGTCACCCATCTGAAAACACTTACCCCCAAATGTGGAGTAATTTGCTGCACTATCTCCGGTGATGCTCTTGAATGGTGACATTTAGGAAAGTGTTTTGGAGCTGGAAAAATCAATCATTCAAAAAAAAGAAGAAGAAAAAA
>CAESWR010002399.1:592723-603142 GCA_903171835.1 Mullus surmuletus
TCAGCCAAACCATTTTTCCCTACTGTTCAAGCTTTAACAGCTTTTAACAGAGCGACTGAACAAAACCCCCTCTCCAGTTTCCTTTTCATCTTTGACACAAAGGCATCACATTCTCAGTGGATCCAGTGTGGCTGAACCAATGCACAGTGGAGCTTTGAGTTAAAAGCTTGGTAGGACATATTGTTTTATGTTTTTTTGTAGTTATCCCCCCTGCTCAGCGCGTTGTGCATAGCTACAAAACGTGTGGGCTGAGGGGAGCCTGTGCTGAAAAGGTCTTTTTAGCCGCGCCTTTTCTTTTCCGCTAACTTATTGACATCGGCGCATTACCGTGAAAGCTGATGAGGGTGGTGGACACTGACCTGAAACAGTCGCTGAGGATCATAAAACCAAAACAATGAGCTGTAAAACACGAGACTGGGCAGAGGAGAGGTGCAAGGATGGGTGATAATTCAGTGTGGGTAAACCCAACCACATTCATAGTCAGTTAATTCACGCTCTGTGTGAGAATATTAATTAATGTGCTGCTCACATGGCACTTTTACCTTGACGCTACTTTCACAATGTAATAATTAGGTTTTTGATCATTATAACGAAATGCTTTTCTTAAGTGCAGTAAATAGGATTGTGATTGTGGCTGTTAATGAAGGTGCACAGAACCTCCCTTACAGTGTCTCACCAGCGGGCTCTGGCTTCCCTCCTCTAATTGGCCCTGTCTGTTTGTCCTTTCTTTTCTTTCTCAGCCTGAAGTGCAGTTTATCTGCCCCCTACCCTCCTCCTCCTCACCCTGTCTGTGCCTTCCATGATCTCATCCTTGCCTCCAGTGTTGGCCACACATAATGTATTTACAACTAGACTGTTGATGCCTCCAGTGAAGCTCCAATATGGCACCCGTTGAATCGCCCATGAGACCATCTGCATATTGCCGTTTAGCTCCTCTCCGTCTCCGTGGTCCAGATCTGCGGGGCCTAGCGGAGCACCAGCATCTCCGGGCTTTGGTTCTGGCTTGAGTGGATATCAGCCAACTTCCCCCCCAGTCGAACTCTTTAAAATAGGATTAGGCACGCTTACTGGCTTCTTTGGAAAGGCAGCTTCATTGGTTTTCACTTATCTGCGATGAACAGTCACAAACTGATGGTGGAGGAATGAGAGACAAAATTAGCCTTTTGGAGAGCTGTTCAAATGGTGCTTCGTCTGCTCGCACCGGATCTGACACGACCTTGCGTCATCAGATTTGCTAAGAAATGAAGGTCGCACTTTGTTTAAGAACATACAGTGACTAATCATGGTCTGAGTCGGATTGTATAATCGGTGGAATTCGGGAGACATGACAAATGCATTAAGAATGAACCCTGATCACCATAACAGGCGATGTCACGTCAGGTGACACTACATGCATGAGCGTGCGTTGCAGAACCAAGCAGCTCCTTATGCAAGAACCGGCTTTGGAATCAATGACGAACGCAAGTTTAAGTCAACTCGATATTTCAGGATGTTTATTGCAATTAATTGAATCAATTAATTAAGCCTCAAGTCTATCGACTCATTATCAGAGAGACAGTAAAAACCGTCACTAGCAAAATCAATCTGGTGTTTCATAATGTTTGTTTGCTTGTTTGTCTCTTTACTTTGAGTGTTGCATGGAGGTTTGAACAACTATTTAATTATTTGATTATGGAGTCAAACATAAGCTGTTTTCCACCTATAGTTTGGTATTTTTATAATGATTAAAACACTGCCTTTGGGGAAATGTTAGTGTCAGCAGGATAAAGGGTCACAACTGCCTCTGGTTTGATTGACAGCTGCCTGGCAGTCTGCACGCTCTGTACACAAACTGCTGCGCTGACCCCACCGCACTGCAGCCAAAGGGCTAAAATGACATTTGCCGTAGCAGGGAAGCTATCGTGGCCTGTTGTTCAAACTTTGTGATCTGTGTTGCAGCTGCAGTGAGACCATTTTTAACGATAGAACACAGCATTATTGCTTCTATCAAAATAAGGTGACCAGCTGTGCCGGCAAAACATTTCCTCACATTACTGTAAAACTGCAGGGTATCACCCCCACATAAATTAAAATTCAATTCCACACGACTTCTTAATGGCAGATATATGTTGAGTGATTTATAGAGGAAGTTTGTAAAGTTTGGGGAATGCTTTAAATGTTAGTGTTTTAAAAATCGTTGCAACGTCTCCGTGGGCATTGATGCCATTTATTCATTGAGCTTGCAAAGGGCTTGTTTTATTGATTGTGGAATGTGCACTTTAAATTTTATCACAGATCTGAAGTAGCTATCTAGCTATACTTTCATATCCTGAATATAAATGTGGATCAATATGAAGAATTCTCAGAATGACATGGCTGCCCTTTACTAAATTAGTATTTAGATGCAAATATTTCTCTGTGATATTTGTTTCAAGTGGGAATAACGGCTGCTTAGTGTCAAATGGGAAATTTCTGACATTTCATTCCACTCATGTGTGAAAATGCATTTTTAGTCTGTTAATAAAGCCGCTTTTCAGAGGTGAAGAGAGCTGAGGATCTTTTACGATGCGCTCATTGATTGATCAACATGGAAAGTCACCTGCAGCCGGACTGTCAGTTTATCCCCCACCCCAAAATGCTACTTAACTTTGATTCCAGCAGCTCATTGTGGCCCACAAAGACACATTGGGTTAATTGGAAAACAACTGTACATTTTCTGATACAGAAATGTACGACAACATTATTCAGATAAAATACAGACGGCAATAAAAATACTTATGGGCAGTAAAGCTTCTGTAGAGTTTGAGCTTCACTTCATTCCCCCATTGTCTCATGTAGCACATCACACTATCACAAGAAAATCACAAGCAGCATTATGCTCTATGGTGACCCAACAGATGTTAATATCATTCTGTGTGCTAGTTCCTTGGAAAGCCGAGAATAAATTACAGCGAGTCTCAAGGTCAGGAAGGATACAGCTCTCCATATGAAATTCTCCTGAGCCTTTGATCCACCACCATGGGGAAATTCTTGGGAAAATAACTTCAGGGTCTGCGGTTTGAATGCAGTGACAGTTGGACAAAGACCAACCTCAGGGTCTGAAATGGCATGCTTTTTTTTGATTGCGGCTTTGTTTGATGGCCCTCAGACAATATGCAGATTTGACTCATTGGGGCTCTTTGTGAGGTGGATCAGATGTTTCTTCCCTCTTGCCTTGGCTTTGAAAGACTACATGTTTGAGAACTCAAGTGGAGGCATTGTGCAGATTCTTATGTTTTGACATTTTGTGTTTTTGACGTTTTAAGGGACGGGAAATGCGAGTCCCTTTTCAAGATTAAAATGTGACCTTTCTTCGAATTTGGTTGAATAAAGATTAAATATGCATAAATATGAAATCCAACAAAGCATTAGTATTCATTACCAAGTCAAAGCCAATCATATACACTTTAAGTTGGGCAAAGAGTGATTGCTAGCTTTATGATTGCTATTATCATGCACCTTAATAGTCACAATCATCAAAATGATCACGCTCGTAAGGACTGCATTGCCATTAATTAATTGTTTTGATTTTCCTGTCTTTAAGCGTTACCTGACGACCATCGGAACATCAGAGACAATATATTGATCGTCCAACTCGTCCTGTCAGAGAGGCTAAAAGAATGATTTGATGTCATATGTTGGTAGAAAGCATCGTGATGGTTTGGACCAACTAATTGTTCACTGATCTCTTATCAACCTTCATAGCTGACAGTTCTTGTTTTACACAGCAGCAAAACAAGTTAGTTAAGTACCACTAATTGCATTATAAATTAAATGTCAAGGTTATGTCTTTGAGATAAGCCAGCGCTGCGGCAGGTGGTAAGGTCATTTTGAGTGATAAAGGACTGAATGTTCAGCCCTTTCAGCTCTATTTATACTGGCGGGCATCAAGAAATCCTTCTTTGCATATGATGACATTTATGATATGGCCCAAAGGGAGCCTGAATATGGAATAAGTAAAGCCACCGGCCAGCCTCTCCTGAGAACCCAGTCCTAAGCCCCAAATGAAAAGACAGTATTCCTGCCAACATTTTTTATGGTGAATGTGGAGCTTTGTGCAAAATTGTGGGCCTGGATCAATAATGCTTCTCCAAGGATTTCTTCCATTCAAGATAACCTTATCCCATCAGAGAGGGTGCCCCCTTCCAAGCACTTGATGTGAATGACAATTAGCTAAAGCTCCAAGAATCTTTCTGTCATTATTGTTGCCAAATAATGGTAGAGAAAGATGAACCTGTGCTGCATGTAATTCCATTTGCATTATTGCATGTGGAAGGGTGTAATTATGTCATTAAACCAGGGATATTGCTTGAGAGAGCTCAAATATTCCTGGCAAGAATAGCACCTCCTTTCCAAACAATGCCTTATGGTTCGGAGCCCGCTGAAAAAACTGAGAAGATGAACAGCTGCGTGTCTTAATTGATGGCACAGTCTTTTCACATTGTGATGATGTGTCATTCTGCCTATGATCCTGACTGACTTTTTTTTAGCTTGATAGGAAACCAAGTTCTTTTTGCCTTTGTTATGTACTTGACTTCCTTTTAGAACCAATTTGGAGGTTTCAGTCTCATACAGGCTACAGTCCTTGTCACCGTTAACCCTTTTCATTGGCCCTGGTTGGGCTGCAGGCAGACCTGCACTGCCGTGGCTCTGACACATGTCACCAGCTTTCTTTTTAACTGCCAGCAATAAGCTTCGTAGAGAGACTTTGGGATTGTAATGCATTAGAGGGGCCATGCTATCCCCCAGAGTTCCACAACTCCACTGTGCAGGCACCCGAACCAATCAGTCAGCAGTGTAATCCCTCACTGGTGTTCAGATGCATTGTATTTTTTTTTTATTGATCTGACATAGTATTTTCTTGACAGTTGCTTAGCAAATGCAACATTGCCAGAAGTACTTTAGCAAAGGCCAAAAAATAATAATTGGTGCCATCATTGAAGTAGCTTTGAAAATGGATAAGAGGTAAGATGGGATATTTTTATCACTGGATGTTGATGTAAGCACCAGCATTCCAGATGAATACAATGGGGCACACTTGGTTGGAACAGATTTTGGAGGGTCTCTGTCCACCAAGCTACACGGAGCTAAGCGGAGCTAGCATCCCCTCCCGCAGTCACACCCCCATGCATGACATATTCAAAAATGAGGGGCGGGGCTCACATGCACTTACATGCAAGCCGTGCAAATGTTTAATGTAAGTCAATAGTCATAAGCAAAGGAAAATGTTGCAATAAAAAAGTTAGATCACAGGCAGTGGATGGTGACACAGTAGAGGTCAGTTGGCTGCTATCAGCAGACTCACTAGTAGATAGCTCAATTTTACAAACTGCAGCTTTAAAATTCGTGAACTTGTCATCTTGTCATGTATTGACCAATATTTTGGGGGGGGTTTGTGGAGTCAAATTCTTTGCTAGATTTGGACTTCCATCTGTTACTGAGTCCGCAAACTTGGACCAGACACCAATCAGACAGTTTGCATCAAAAACATTAATGTCGATTAATTTTCATTCAAAGTTCGGTCTGAACAGCTGCAGCTATCTGTGGCATGTCATAACCACTGTGTATTCTAACAATCAAGTAATTTTAATTTGACTACTTTTAAATTGAGCTGAATTTTTCTCTTACTTTAGTAATCGCTGCCAAACAAACAGAGGGAATTCAAATATAGTTACTGAAATGTCTCATTCTGTGGGCTGATTGCAGGGGAGCACCGGTGCTGTTTTGTGGTGTCCTCTCAGTGAACCCACTCACATATTGCCAAAGATTTCATCAGCCCTAATATCCATCAAATGGGGAGGTTGATGGTTTTCATCTAGAGACCCAATCATCAATAAGGATTCCCATACGCGGCTCTTATCTAAAACTGCCCCCCACCTACCACCCTTTGACTGCCAAGGGAAGACTCTGACACGCTCAATCAGTTAATGAACGTTTAATGGCTGTGGTAACAAAGACTTCATTACGCTTATTGTCGAGCTCCGATGACATTTCAAACTCTAATTTTGACTCTTGCAAAGTGGAGGTCAGGGCCGGCTATTGTCTTTGTCCGCTGATTTTGATTTACTATATTGGTTGACTGAATCGGAATTTCACAATTTGGACTGTATAAAGTGTCTTTTTGCTAACCCCTGAGGGATCTGTGTATCTGTCACCAGCACCTGAGTTAGATCCTACGCTATTGTCTGAGCACCACAGATTTACAGACACAAATACAATACAATGTCATCCTGAACGCCAACCTTGAGGATTCTTAGAGAACATCAGATCTGCTTGTAACTATCGCTACATGTTGTTTGCGGGACCATCGTCTGAGATCACTGGGTTCTCAGCACTTGTTCTAAAAAAGAAGATAACTGTCATACCAAACAGATATCAATGCAGAACATCTGCAACAAAATATCTATAAATGCAGCCCAGGACAGAGCCAGCTCTCTTAAGCCTTGTTCACACTACATGATTTGAGCCCAATCAACCCACCTGTGACTGTTTTTTTTTACTCCCCCCCTCAAACAAATCGGGGTGAAGCAGTTGTGCGCTCGGCAAGCCCGAGTCGTCACCTTATGGTGCGTCCCATTAGTTTTTGTTGCACTAAATCAGTTGTAAGTGTAGTATTTTTTTTTTTTTTACATCTATACCTGGAAATGCTGTTGTAGTGTAATTTTAGTTTTTCATGTGCTATTTGGGAAATACAAGCCATGTAACTGGAATGCAGAAAACTCGAATGTGCCATCATTCCCAGCTCTGAGCTTCGACTTCCGAGGCGAATGGAACACAGTATTAGCACAGAGGTCTCGTGGCAGTTATGTTCCATAAACTCTTTGGAAGGGCGTTCCAAAGAAAATGAGCGGAATCTGAATGGCACACCTGTACAAAAAACGAAATAGGTCGCTCTAAAATGACTTGGGTGCCATATTTCAAATGTTATGTGTCAGTAGGGACAACAGGGAAACATTATGAAGATGCAAAATTACTAAAATGTTGCTTTTGCACAATATGTAGCCCTGGAACAAAAAGCACTCTGTTATGACCCATGCTGTGAGTGGTCACTTAATGTGTGGTACGGCGCTTTATTGAAAAAAGATGAGTTACAAAAGGTTATAGTGAAGCGAAAATAATAGAACCTCTGCAAATTCTGGATTAAAGTGTCAGTGTGTTGCCAACCTTCCAATTATGTGGAGGTTGCGGTATTTGAAAAAGAAATGTACCCACTTCCACTGTCTCATAAAACCTCATCTAGCTGTAGCTGTATGTTTATTTGCTTTGACAGCTACTCAGAAATGAATTGTTTATGTGATGGAGGCGTTTAGGTGCGAACGGCCATGTGGTCAGCCAAAAGGCTAATCAGATGTGTGATTAGCTGCCATTAACTGAGTGTTTATTGCTCATTTTATTTACTGACAGTGCCACAGAGTGTAAGTTATGATGAGGCCTTAACAACTTTTAATGCGGGGATCATAAAAGCAGCTGTGGGGAGTGATTAAAAATGTTGGACACCTGCTTCTTAAGGAGGATAAATGACCAGAGCTTTGGACACAGTGATATGAGAATGAGCTAAATTCATTGAGTTTATATTTCAGGCCATCACATCAGTTTAACCATCTAACCTTTTGCCATCATTTGAACATGTATTGATAAAGCCCTCTTGGACGATAGTATACTATCAATATACTCAAATGCAGTATACTTATTGTGTGACATACTTATTTGGGCAGTGTAGTGTGTTTGCAAATTGATGACATCATGACAAAATTTTTTCTCCAGACCTGTCAGTAGCCAATCAGCGGTCTCACGCGCATGTGGACATTTTCAACGAATCCCAGAGTGATAGCAAACCATACATCACCATAATGGTGTTCCTTGAGGGTGCAAAGTGTTCACTGTTCCACACAACATTTTGGGATGGTTAATATTCATAGATATAGACGAATTGATATGAACCTCTCCAATTGGAATAGTTTTTTTTTCAGTCATTTTTTAATAAATCCTGCACAGCAGATCAGAGTTAATAAAGCTTTTCTACGTCCACCTCAATTAGTACTAGTGCCCTCCAAAGATGTGTGGGCTCCCCATCGTTCCTCTAGATACAAATAAGTGTACACAAAGAGAAGTGAAAAGCTGCCAGTTAGTACTTGGAAAGATGAAAGTTAAATACAATTATTTTCTTTTAAAATATCAGCATCATGTTCTAGTATTTGAATAAAAGAAATTACTTTGAGTTAATGTTACTTAATGCATTATTATGCATTAATTAATGATCAAATACTATAATAATAATCAATATAACGTATTGCTTAACATTTATTACCATATTAGTTAATGCATTCATATGCAGTTAATTAATGCATACTGATCAGAGTTAATAAATACATTATTAAGCATAATGTAATTAATTAATTATATTAGTACTAATTATATTAGTTTATTATATCACCTAATATTAAACAATACATTACTTAATATTGCTCTCATTTTTATTTAGTCATAAGTAATCATTTGCTAATGCTGTGCTGTGTGTGTCATCAGTTACCCCTAACCTAACCTTAAGTAGGTATTACTTGATATTAGTAATCTGACATAAACCTTAATAAATGTGTAGGAGTGCCTCATAAGCATTACTTAACACACATGTTACAATAACAATAATAATAATAATAATAATAAGGGTCCTATATTGTTAAGTGTAACACGTGTGCTCCTTAGGTAACAAATTATAAATGTTTAACTGCCTCATAGGCATTACTTAACCATAGTTAAGCACTACGGAATGCTTTTTGGATCCCTATTGTAGTGTAACACATGTATCCCTTGGGTAACACATAAGCTTAACCACTATTAGTTGAAATGTCACATTTTATTCAAAACAGAATAAAACAGATTATCACAGATAACATCTCAACCTCATGATTCACTGCCACGATTTTTTTCTCACAAATTGTATTGTTTATTACACACATAAACAATGACAAAACAAATTGGCGGTACCATTTTGGCAGTACCAATTGCACATCACCACAAGCCTGTAAACATAGAGGCTTCAATGAATAAAGCAAATAATCATTCACTTGGGCATTTAAGTACAGTAGGCTACCAAAAATAGTGACATATAACACAATATGGTCCTGATAAATGAAGTTTGTCAATTGCGAATTTATTTAATTTCAGTAGTAAGTCTGTAACGCGGTCAGATAACTTGTATCTTACCTGGATACAGCAGCGCTAATTTATGATTGGCTGACATGGACAACATGTTATTTTTTGATTGGCTGGAGCGTGTTATCTCAAATTTAAGTCTGTGATGCTGAGATTTTCTTGCTACTCATTCAACTGCGTAGCGGTGTAACTTGGTGGGTGTTATCATACATTTTCATGCGTGAGAATACCAGGTGTGGCGGGTGAGAGTGTGAACGCATTAAAATGCCTGTCACACTCAGAATGCATGCACTTGAGAGCCACAAGTTCACAAATGCTGCCACTGGGCTAAATGCTGCAGCCTCGGACACTTTCAGAACTACCTGCGATCACTCCTTGAGTGAAACACGTGACTAAGAGGCGCGTTGTTATTGGCTGAACAAGTGAAAGTGACCAAAAGCCGCGTTGTCGTTGGCTGAACGAGTAACACACGTGACTGTCAGAAGAAAGCGTCATGCATTCGGCTCGTAAAATTCCTTATAAATCAAAGTAATCAAAAACTTAAATGCGCACAGGGGAGAATCAACTTCCCGATTTTATAACGATTAATCATGCAGACCTACTGCAAAGCTCTGGTCAGAATACACAAATCATCAGTCAAGTTCACAGGTTTTTACTGAATTAATGGTGTTACAGAGATGTTTCCTCCTTCATAAAGCGGTACAAAGAAAATAAGTATCTGGAAATAAAATATTGGGAGATGCAATAATTATTGATAGCTGGGGTGAGCTATTTTGCATATAGTTATGAATGTACATTTATTTATATTTGAATTGTTTTATTTAGGCTACTGTTTCTTCATATATAAGAGTACACACAATTAAGTATTTTATTTGTGTTATTTATTTCCGGATACTTCTTTTCTTTGAACTACTTTATGAAGGAGGAAACATTTCCGTAACACCATTTCTTAAGTAAAAGCCGTGAAATGATGATTTGTGTGCTCTCTGACCAGAAACCTTCAGTGGTCAGTTGTTCGACAGTTGTCGGATCAGTTGTTCGAAGTCTAATAACCACCAGTGAGGGGAATAACGGTGTTACAATAAATGAGGTTACCGATGGCGTTACTTTTTTCAGTAATGGGTGAGCTAACTAATTAGTGTTTGCTCCGTTCCAATATTGTTACTGTTAACCGACAGTTAAAAGTAGGGCGTTATGAAGTGGAAGTTCAGCAAGCTCTGGCCTTCCTCAGAAGCGTCTCACTGGCAG
>CAESWR010002399.1:604082-615993 GCA_903171835.1 Mullus surmuletus
CCATCAATGATTGCACAATAATGCATTCAGTAATGTTAATTAAGGGAATCTTATTGTAAACTGTTACCAACTAGGTATATACACTATATGCTATATTATTCAAAATATCTGCTCTGTAACCTTATACCAAGGTTATTTACTCCTATATATACATTCACATGTCACAATGGTGTCATGTCACATGAAATGACACCATTATTTGCGCTTCCTGTTTATGTAACCTCAACAAAGGGTCCCAGAGTGTCATCCCAGTGTATAATTATTATTTTTGCATGCCTTGTATCAGGCTGAATTCCCCTGTGTGGGCGGTAGGAAAAAGACGTGTAAGATAGTTTACTGTTATTTTGTATTGGACTGCTGTAACTGAGTGGTGACTGCACAGTAGTAAAACTATTTGCAGTAAACATCAACAGACAGGAATATTTTTATGATATTCATTTTATGCACAGACAAATTACATTTATAAGGATTTATTTATCACATTAATCATGTAATATGCCAGTTGCTGGATTACTTATTAATCTTTTGTTGTTGTCATCAGTACACCAGCTAGTAATGAAAAATAATATAATATGATTGAATATTGTATGAAGATGAGACTTTGTTGTACTTAAGTACATAATGAACTTAATCGATGAATAAATTAGTTAAAACCTGATATGTCTACCAAAATGCCCACCATCGAGAATGCTTCCTTTTCAAGCAATTTTGTTGAAGTTATGATGCAATAATTTAATTTTAAACTTATTTTAGATTGCTACTGATTAATGAATAACTCATATGTTCTCAAATGATTAATTGTACTGTTAAAGAGCACTATTAGAAATTTATCAGCCTATTAGTTGGTCATGATTCTCACTCATATACCCGCCTCATAAAACTGTCAAATGAGAGTTAATTAAGCATCGCTTCAAGAACTGTTGCAGGTTGAGTAGTCATATAAAAAGGGACCCATTAGCACAGAATTTGAGTAAATTGAATTGCTTACGCAGAATGAATGCATTCATGTGCAAGAAGCCGCTTATAGAATTTATGTTGTGGCCGAAAAGAAAGAAAGAAAGCACCTCCACAAAAGCTTCGATTTGAATGCGTACAGCCGTTTCAAAACAGTCGGAGGGTCAAGAGACAAAGCAAATTCATAGAAAGAGCTGTCAGATATTAAGTTGGACTTTAGGACGGCTGAAAGGTCTCAGTCTTTCATTCTACCCGAGGCGGTGCCTGAGCCAATGAGATAAAGCCCTCTATGACTTTGAGAGCCAATCAGTGATACTCTGAAGAGACCCGAGCCAATTAATCTCTTTGGTGACATGAGCTTTGGTGGAATGGCCTGGTTAACTGCTGGTGGCGTGCTGAGTCTGGAATGAAACCCCGCTGCTTCTCCTTTCATCTCGTGTCAGGCAAGGGGGGAAAAAAAGAAAACGCAACCACGTTTCCCTGCAGCAGGAGAGGAATTTTTCGAAGGGTTTTGTCTCTAACTGTACCTGTTCTCTCACATGCTGAAGAAGTCAAGCTCTACCATGGAATCACTTCAGCAATCTTTTGAAGATTTACTGTCAGAATAATTTATTCAAGGGGAGTGTGCAGACACTTACAGCATCTTTTCAGCTCTTTTTTTTTCTCCGTCCCTCTGTAGTGACATTGCAGAGTAACTGGCAGAGCAGCAAGCCCACTCTCAAACTCCACTATTGATCAAAGCTAAGGAGACAGTTGGGTGTTCCACATCCTCTTACAGGTCTGGATGTCACATTGAGTCTCGCTTTCTCTCTTGAATCACTCCCAGTGTGTGTTTTTGTTTTTTCCTCCCGGCTGATAGCAAACATGCTTGGTCTAACAGTTTTTGTGAGCCCGAGGGGGCACACAGATCCTTTGCGTACACTCAAAATTACAGTGGCCGGCTCAGTGGGGGGTGGGTGTTAAATGATATTGATGCAACAGCCTTGGCTCAGGGTAAATAAATTCATCACCAATCCGCCGCTCTCTGCAGAATACCTTCAAATGTGATTTAATTTGAAGAGAAGAGCCAATCTGGAAGCCGAAAAAAGCTCCCATCGAGCATTTTTCCCCGTGGTCCCGGACGATACTGCCGCTGTGATTAATGCTGTGGAGACACGGTAATGCACACACTGTTATTCAAGGTGTTCTCTGTCACAGCTGCAGGGAGGGGGAGGGATAATACATCATTAAGGCGCGCGGTTCGATACCAGACAAGAGTGGCCTTCTATTTTTTTTATTCATTAATATTTTTTTCGCTTGAGGAGTGACTTTTGTGCAGAATACTAATACGTCAAACATTTTTTCCGAAAACTATTCTGTCACAGCTCCGCCCTCCGCAGAATGGTGATCGTTACATTGAATTCGGAGTCTTTCAGTCAGCTCCACGAAGCAGGGAGGCTGATTGAGAGACCCTGTCAGTCAGAACCCAGGGGATAATCCAGTATTTTTTAAATTAGTTGTCGATGTTATCAAAGTTCTTTCAGTATGATTTCTCCAGAGCAAAAGTTCATTCCGCCTAATATTAATCCGTATATGACTAATTCATCACTATCCAATCAGACTGAATGCAGAATTTTGTGTTTTTCACTTATTTCACCTTTAAAACCAACCACTGAGGGTATTCTATCTGAAGTCATCAGATAGAAACATTATCCATTCAGAGGAGGTGAGATGCATCATGGGCAATTTTTGGTTGTTTGGCTTGAAAGGTTGCCTTTAAAGAGCATGAATGCCAAGCAGCATCTGTCACCAGTGAAAATAACTTACATCTGGCAATCATTAGCCAAATTAGCATAGATATACAACATTTAGATGCTGCTGCCACAATGCTCAGGGGTTAGTCGGTGTTCTGGCCAATGTTCTGATTAAGAATGGCTTCCACTCTGCAACGTTTCTATTAAGATTTTGAGAGAAAACAATCGATAATTGCATTTTTTTCTACTCTGCAGTTGTATAATACTATATATTTTGATTTACTTTTCAAGATTTAAGTTGTTTTGAATTATTTTATGTGGTAGTTATTTTACAGTTATTCATTTCTGATTTTATAAAGCAAAAGTTAATTGGGAACAACGTCTTCCAATAGCAACTGATTTATAATGCTATTTAAAGGCCCAAAGTAAGCCTATTCTGTGGTTTAAACCCACTGGAACAATGGCATATTTACTGCTGCTATAAGAAATTTCCTATTGTGCCCCGAGGAGGAAACACATATTCCAGGTCCATGCTGATATATGGATTTGCAGACACTGAGGAATATCTTACAGGCCATTTCAGGCTACCAGGACTTGCCCTCATGGAGCTGTGGAATACTATGGAGTCAGAGCCGCACCAGATGGTCCAACCGTGTCCCACCACACGTACAGGTTCTTCCACCTTTTGCCACTGGGATATTTAAAAGGGATCGAATAGAGAGGGATTTTCTCTCCCATTTGACGCAAAAAAATCAACTGCCCACACAAAATCAGATTCCTTCACACAGCAGCAGAACAGGTGCCCATCAGGAGAGGGTTCTATGATAGTTCATGTCTGCCCTTTGAAGGAAGAGCTCCTGGAGACACACGGCTTATTGGAATGCGTCTAATTACAACTCAACAGTGGACCTTTTATTCCAATAATTCTTGGTTTTATTCGGATATTGAGGAGTATGCCCTGGCCGCCTGGACAATGACACCACTCATAAATCCCAAGGATAACCAGGAGGTGTTATAACCAGTGGCACCAAGCAGTCGCTCCACCAAGCCGCGAATATGTGCATGACACTGAACCACTGCTGTTATGAAATATTACGGAGCGTAAAGACTACCGCGGCTGACTTCTATCACCTTTTTTGTAATTTATAATCTTTGGGCATAGCCTTTTTAAAATTGCTTTACATTTGTTGAATGTTCATGTTAATAAAAGGTGTCGAAATTAATTTACAATTGACAGAGTGATTATTTATCATAAATCTTAAGAGAGAAAAAAAGATTTGGGGGCGGTCTTTCAACAAATGTGTATTAATATTCTTAAGTGGCACACCTGAGGGTGTGGCCTCTGTGGTAATGGCCCCTATGCGCTGGTCTCGTTCAGCTAAATCTGGAAATAATTAGCTAATAATTAGCTAATCATTCTAATAATTCTGCATCTCTCTTCTTTCTTTGGCGATACTTTTTCTAGCTTCTTATTTATGCTCAAGCCTATTCTCTTTCACTTCCTAAGTGCTATGCTCTTCTCCAGATACAGCATTCACTAAACGAGTAAGTGCATTGTTTTTCTGTTGCTTTACATCCTTACGAAATATAACTTTCTAAACTCACCTCTGTTTCTTTGTTGAATAACTGTAGTTTCAGTCTGCACACGGCCCTGCATGCCCTTTGTTTGGCAGAGTGTTTACCTGTGCTAGTCCAACTTTAATAAATTGAGAATGGTTCATGAAGCTGATGTAGACTTTTCTTAGGAATAAATTGAACAAAAAAATGAGGCCCAATGTTCTTACTGCTGCACAAGAAGCTGCTACCTTTCAGGAAGTGGAGGTCGCTTGGCAAGAACACTTACATTGCTCTGCTACATTTATGGGGTGAGTGATGTGTGTGAGGATTTTGTGTTTGTTTCTTTGTTTCTGCAAACCTTCAGAGGTTTTTTCACGAAATATTGATTCATTAGGATTAGGGCCGTCACAGATGAAGCACTAATGAGCTTGCTGGGAGAGCGGTCACCTTCTTCTTGCCTCTCCCGGAGGCAGTGGTCTTCAGCGGCGACTCTGGACGTGCACTGAGCTGCTCTTGCAGATCTCTCTAACCCTGCTGTGTGTCTCAGCTGGCGCCTCCCAGCTGACATTGGTTCAGGCTTGTGATTATGTCTCTGATTATATGATATGTTCCTTCCATCCCATATTTGTCATTGTTTTGGATTGCATCGGTAATGATTAATATAGCATAGAGCTAACTTATTTGTCAGGTCACACATTAATAAGAGTGTTAAACACTTGAAAAATATCTTCCTGAAGCACACTTAAGATTAATCTCAAATTAATCTTTTTTTTAAATCACAAGTTAATACCATTACACGCGAGTAAATATTTTAATTGATTTAATCGATAAACAGCCCTAAATAGAATATCTTCGTTAGTACAAAAGGCTGTTTCTCTTCTCATTGGAGGATGAGGACACCAAGATAACATGACCAACAGTATTAAATCCACTGTCACACTGGCTGTCAGCTACATTGTTGGAGAGAGAACTCGAGTGTCCATGGAGCTCGAGGAGTTTGGCGCCGTAGTTTGAGGACTAAGCAGTGCTTTCAGGATGAGAGTGGTAACTAAAGGCAGTCTGGAGGGGTTCATAAGTGGATGAGGCAATGTTTTGACAGGACCCGAGTCCCCCGATAACGGAGCATATCAGATCTGTCTGCTCTATTTGTCCATCTTCTCCAAGTGCATAATCCTACATGTCTCATTGCCAAATGAGCCCCACTATCAGTTTGATATATGAAACAGAATGTGACAGGGGGGGTAATGGAGCAGGCGTGTTGTCTGCATGCATTCAGGCCATACCCCGAACACTGACATCATCACCCCCCCCCCTGCCTAAGCGTCTTCCCTGGACAAGACTGGAATCAAACTGAGGTCAGGATGATTGAAGATAATCATGTGTCTTATCATGTTGACTAAGATGTGATGTGACACTGCCACGGAGACAGAGGGTGGGAGGGTTAGCCCAGACAAGAAAGAGACATAAATGGTGTTTAAACAGGAACAGAAGCCCCCCTGGCTCACCGTGGGAGTTTCTCGTCTATGAGGGACAAACGTGCTCTCATGAAGAACATGCAGCAGCTGGAAAGGTGTGTGTGTGAGTGTGTGTGTGTCTGAGGCACAGAGAGAGAGAGGGAAGAGGATCGGGGCTGCATATCAGAAAGCACAGCCATGCCTCATCGCCGTATCTCCATTTCCAAAGCAATCCTTCTTCGCTGCAGATAACTTACACGCTTGTTTTACATATTCTGTAGAGCCCAGCATTCATTTAAGTCACAGATATATCTTGCGAAAGCTCTAGATTACACAGTCTGTACGCCATTGTGTCAGCATATATAAATTATAGAAAGGAATCGTATTAGTCAAAATGAATATTTGCATATTCCAAATTAGTGTGGGGAGCATTATTAAAACCAACACACTGAGTCATTTATTTCTCCCAGTTGTAAATGTGGGTATCACAGAGGCTCTCGGCAATAAAAGGAACCATTAATATTTAGACCTGGAAATTATTGTGCATAGAAAGTCTGTGGTTTTCCAATGCGCCGTGCTTGTTGCGGGGTGGCGGCGTAATGGGACAACACTTGACCACAACCCCACTTTGAGAGGATTGTAGAATTAAAAACGTCTCTTCACCCCAGCTGGGTTAGTGAGCACGGTGCGTTCTGTGTGTCATCGGCGCGCCCAGAGGGCTAATCGCTGCGTAAACAAGCAAGTCCAAATGTGTTGTAATAGGAGATCAGCTGTCTGCAGAGGTGAGATTATGATGACAGTGAATCAATGGGCTTCAATAACAAGGCTCGGATTTAAATCCTCTGTACGGGCAGAATCCCTGCAGTCAAACGCAGCCATCCCAAACCTCTTTTCTTTGAAATGACAATGAGTGATGCAGAGTGATCAATAGCTGCTGCTCTGCTCTTTGTGCTCAGCCTCCCTGCCAAGCGCTCGGTGACAGAGCATGTTTAGGTCAAATATATGGCAATGTTGCTGACCAGACATGTGGATTGATTGGCGTAGTTTCACTAAAGGACAACACTAAAGGGAATTTGCGACAGGTTATCAATTCAATCAATCGTCGTAATTTAAAGAGTGCTGGTTGTGGATTTTTTTTATCTTGCAGTTTTACAGCAATGCAGCGTATTATCTCACAACTGCAGCTATTGTAAAGGCTCACAGAGAGAGTGACAAGATTTGAACTCACAACTGTATTGTTCTGAAATCTGAAACAATTAACGATCGAAAAAATGGGATATTTTTGTTGAATAGATTGCTTTATAGAGTAAGAACAGTCTAAAAATTCACTGAGGCGCACAGAACGATTCACAAAGGCGCAGAAGAATCCACACACATTACAAATTCCAACAACATCAATGTGTTTCTGTGTGGATTTTTTTGGACTCTTCTGTTGACAATCAGATGTCTCCTTCCTTTCAACCAATCACACCACATAGGGAGTTGTTATCATTTTCAGCCTAGCAGACTAACAAACATGCTCTCACAGCAAATTTCTTCAGGGATCAAAATTCGAAAAAAAGGTGTCTGTAAACCCTGTGGGCTCCAGCTCACTGATGACATTTAGGCCCTCAATGAAAGAAGCATTGGGCCTCATAGCTGACTTCTTTCAACTTTCAGATGACTATGTCAAATAGACAATAACAGACTCACAGGTATTTCTCCACAGGTAACAAGTTCACTTGGACTTCATCCTGCTTCTGGAAATAATCTGTGTCGACGTGAGGTGTTGGAATAATCTTCCTATTAGGTCTATGGAGAAGCTGACCAGAACGGTTGGAAAAAATAAGAGGCCTCAGAAGGCATTTATAGCCATCTGCGGCTCCAGCTCCAACAGTTTGGTTATGATACATGAATGTGATATTTCTAATGATTTTAATGGAATAAAACCATTCACCCTAGCAGCTGCAGGGCTGCAAAAATATTGACCAATGGGAGCCATCCGTCCCTGAGCTGTCCCTGACAGCTCAGCTACAGGAGCTTCTGTGATGGAGAAGAAAGACGGCGACAGCAAAAAGCGGCTTCTGCTTGCTTTTTATCGTGGCAGATGTTACATAAATAACTCTTATTAGTCTCTGCAATATCATCACGTTGGCTGTCCAGGCAGCTGCAGACGGTGGTTGCTAGCAGAGCTGGCGTTTACTGCTGGTGGTGGCCACTAGCACAGGTGGCTAGTGCCGAGCTAGCCAGGTGGCGCCGGGGGAGGTGCAGCCGTCCAGGCAGCTGCCTGGCGGCTGGCGGGCTAGGTAGCCACCACCTGGCCCGCCAGCCAGCGACCGTCATCTGCAGCTGCACGACGGCTACCTCTGCCGGCATTCACCATCCACTTTGCTAGCTCGGCACTCGCCACCTCTGCTAGTGACTACTACCGGCAGTAGTTGACATGGTGAATCCGATTGGAGGCTAGCGCAGGATCTTCTGCCGGCCAGTTTCTTGCTCTGCCAAAGGGGGTGTGTCGCGAGGCTCCTGGGGGAGGGCGATACAAGCTCGGGGGAGGCATGGTGGAGCACAGAGGGGAGGGTTGTGTGTGTAGGGGGGTGGGATGCTTTTTTCAAATCTGCCTCAACGGCTCCATTTTTTTCAACCTCTTTTTTTAATTGTCAGCCATGCCTCTGATGACTGACTAAAGTCAGGTGAACCCAAGTCTTGAAGACCTGAGGAGTTGGCTCGTCTGTGTGTCGAGCCATGTTTTTGGTTTCGCTGATGTGGAATCCACTTCTATCAATGTCCTCAAGTTTGGAGGTAGAGCTGCTTTTGATTGTGTTTTTAGTTTTGCAGGATAAGACCTTAGTTTTTTGTTTTGTTTGGCTCATCAGTGAGTGTGTCTGACCTCATTTGCTACCAATAGTGAATGTAAACAATGAAGCCTGACCACTGATATGGCGGCGACAGCACGGTAGTGAAAACAATGCCAAGATTTTAAATATCTCTGTAAATAGCAAATCTTGTTTTGCTTACAGTCTGCTAGCAGTCATGAGCTCGTTCTAACACACAGTCTCCTTTTTCAGTCCTAGTTTGACATTGATCGTTACACAAATTCACTATTGGAGTGCATGACTCTGATTGGCTGTAAATGAAAACACCTCTACATGTAACCCATGTTAGAATTCTCAATTTAAATTCTCTATTAAAAAAACAGCTAAATCAATTCATAAAATTCAATATGAATGATAAAGATTAAAAACAGATACTTGTCTAAAAGTAAATTGAACGGGGGTAAAATAAATAAATAAGAAGTGTATTTTGAAAGAGATGAGTTGGAGATGAGCAGTCAGTCACTCTGGAAGAAGCTCCCGTCTGCTGATCTACTCAGTCAATTTCTATTTAACTGCTGGGAGGAGAGAGAGAACCAATGCCTAACTTGTGAGGAGAAGATAACAAAAAGTTGTTGAGACCGATTAGAAGCCCTCAACCCGTGAGTGCAGTCAAACCTCTCCCTTACTTACCGTAGGTCAGGTTTTCTTTTTTTTGTGAGACACATTCGAACCTCTGAACCTACCTGGATGTTGGAGCCTGGATTGAGTCATTTGACGGCGAGCCACAGTCCAGAGGAGAATAAGAGATGTGGCAGAGGATCAAGAACCTGCATCTCGGTTTTTCACTACATGCAGTGGAAACATTTAATTTCGAACCACAGCTGTGGACTTTATTTTCTTGATTATTTTTTCCTAATCCGGGTAAGATTTGTGTCAAGGTTTACATTTCCATGTGTTCAACGTATCCTTCCCATTCTTGTATTAAAGGAGGAAGCACTATTGTTTCTCAAAGAAAGTAATACTGTGTCTCAGTCGTTTCTGGTCCATTGTTTGGTTAATCCTGGGCTCCGTAGTCGAGCATAGAACTTCTGACTCCACTGGCCATAAAAGAGTCATTGCAGCCAATAATCCAGTACTGTTTTCCATCTCTTAAAGGTTACACACACGGGTGCATTCATGTGATTGGTTGTCGTTGAAAGAAGGGTATCACTATTGAAAAGTCACGTGTACGTGAATGGAACAATTGAGTGCTTGCTTGAGTTTCCCTGTTGAGATCCCTGACTTTGTATACTGTTCAAATTCCATATTGTAGAGCGCAGTGTTTGTGTATATATGTGTTGTGTGTGTGTGTGTGTGAGTGTGTGTGCATTCCTGCTCCTGCATAGCTCTGGTCTGGCAGAGCACCAAAACAGCTCTCCTGATTGTCTAAAACATAAATCTTGATGAACAGCTACTTGATGAATGTTGCATAGGACACTTTTACGTAATTACACAATAATAATTAAAAACACATAATTTTGACACAGTATCCAAATATGGGAGACATTTCCAATCCATCAAACTAAATAGAATAACTATTTCAAGTAGGCGGCCGTTCAATAATCCTCACAGATGATTAAGTGTAAGTCTTATGTCAGCATGAATGATAAAGATGTAACAAAACAACATCATTAAATTGTATTGACAGTCACACTGGCTAATTCTGAAGACTTCATGTATGCTGCAAAAAAACTGCAGACAGACCTTCCAACAGGTAATTAGACGGTTACTGCGTCCGTTTCACCCATAGACTGTGGTACCTGGCATGGCAGCTTCCATGGTGAAGCAAGTGAATGTGTCTGTGTGGTTGAGTGAGTCGGTGAGAAAGGTAATAGTATTACTCAAAAGTAGATAATTGAATATTCTAAGCTGTTAGACTTGCACTACATCTTTTTCCCTGTGCATATTTTGATGTTTATGGTCACTGCTGCTGCTTTTATTGGCAGCTTTTGGAGTAACTCTGCTCTCCGACTCTTCTGCCGCTTCGGTTCAGGGGTCAAGAAAGTGCAACCGTACACTGACTCGCACTCAGCATCTCTCTGCTGAACAGCCTCCAGCTGTCAGTGTTTAAGTTGAGCGCTCTCATCTGACACAGTAAACACCTCTCTGCTTTGGGAACGGGGACGAGGCTGCCATGGCAGGCATAATATCCTTCAATTCCTGCTTAAAGGGCTCTTTGAACAGCCTGCAGGACATCAGTGTTCTGCTGTTTATGACATGGGATGATCGGGGTGTATTCAGAGGATGTTACTGCCACGCGATGAATCAAAGTGGAGGCTCAGAGTTGCTGCAAGAATATGCTACTTCTTTAACCTCATGTTATGGGCATGTACTTTTTTTCATTATGTTATTTTTGATAGAACAGAAGTGATAGAAAGTAAAGTCATATTAAGTCATCAAACACATGAATAATAGGCTTATTATTTTTGGAGATCATTAGCTATATTTCGTGATTAGACAAGATTCAAGAGCATACCTTGTGCAAACTGCAATTACTCCTCAGTTGGTTTGAACATTGAATAGCTCTTATTGCATTAGATCCAGTAAGCAGTCTTATTACACTGATTAGAAAGTCATAGAATGTGCAAATGTTCAGTTAATTGACTTTAGATTAATAGTATGTCTGAGAACAATAATTCTTGCAATGGTAGGAAAAAAGATGCCTTCATGAATACACCATGAAGTAAAATAAGGAAGGACCCACATCTGCAGGACTGTGAGAGAAAATGATAGAAGTAACAAATGACACCCGGGCCCCTTCAGGGTGGAACAGCACAGTGGGGATAGCTGGGTGGGCCCATAATGTCTTCCCAGAGGCCCCTGCCGAGCCCAGTACCCCAACTCCTCACCAGAGATGATACCATACACAGAGGAGAGTTTTTCACCCAGGAGACTGCAGAGCTGCGCAGGTGAGACCACACCGGTATCACTCCCAATTGATCATCCTCGCAGGGCAGGCTTTCCAAACACACCGTGGCTGTGCTAGATCATCTGATATGAAACATGGCCAGATTCTGGCATTCCAGCAGCTCGCTGTCCTGAGATGGCAAAGCTACAGAAGCGGGGATTAGGTAATTGTGGCTTGCAGCAAGAATAAACAAACACTATGGCATCAGTATGCTCCGACATGACATTGTTATCTTGGACCACAGGCACCGAATGGCGGCTTCTTTTAGAATTTAAGACACATCTCCAAGCCGTGCCCCTCTCACTTCCATCTCTGCAGCTTCAATGTGAATGTAAGCCTGCGTAAACAACTTGGCTGTGCTTTTCATGTTTGCTGATTTGAATGTTCATCTCCACGGAATGCGCGACAAGGTAGGGAAGGGGGGGTCTCATCGAAAGTGAAACATGTTCGAGGACGTGTGGTTTTCCTTTT
>CAESWR010002399.1:617868-673102 GCA_903171835.1 Mullus surmuletus
ACTTGCTCTATTAATAACAAAGATGCTATACAGCACCCACCAAATGGGACAGCAAATCCTTCCTGGCATTAAGTATTTTATTACCTCAAAGTGGTAGTCAATAAGTGCAGAGTCCATAATGGTAAAATGCGGTTATTTTGGCCTTTGGAAAACTTTTTTTTTTCCTCCTTTCAAAAAAACATTTGATACAATTATTGCACATGGCAACTGCAAACCCAGCAATCCGGCAATAAGCACACAAGACCTATTTAATCCATGTAGTGGGACGCAGAGGTACAGCGACCTCTGAACCCAAATACCGGCTTGGCTGAGGAGTTGTCACAGTTAGCAAAAAAAAGGGGGGAAAAAGGAGAAAAACTCCCAGGATACATTGTGCTTCTCAGGTTACTCTGCTGTGCATAATCACCACAGGGGTTTCCTGCAGCAGGTTCAAAATAAACTGTTGTACAGATGGATGCGATGTTGCATTGATATTTTTACCTCCTTGGGCTTCAGTGGGAGGTAAAAATATACCTGCTCCACTCAGGATGCAGGTCTGAGGTCTGAGGACTTTTGCCGAGGATCTGAGCAAACACTCCTCGGATGAAGAGACTCTTTAAACCAAAAAGTGCATCTGTACACTTTGTGGATGTTTTTCTAATGAGGGAGGGAAATGTGAGGCGGGTCAAGCAAATGGAGGTTAATCAATGTGTGCCTTATCTACCTCAGCCTGCACAGATATCCCCCCAAAGTCCTCTTGTTCTCACTTCATTGCGTCCAACCGGGGAGGGGAAAAAAAAGAAAAAAAAACCTATGCTTGCTCAGCCTTCTATTGTCAGACATTCACTGAGGCTGCGTCTCGCCAATTATAGGAAGAGGTGCCTTCGAAAGCCACCCTGCCACATTTCTCTGCATCACACCGGGGATAATAGCTGGGATATGCCAGCAGTTAGGTGAGTCATATAAGGTACTGTCTGGGATACATGTACGGCTGAGGATGTAATGATCAATAATTTAGACAAGATCCTCGGCAGATGATTGCAGGCTGAGTAACCTGCTCTCAAAGGCCATATGATGAAGTACATTCTAGAGAAATAGAATAATAGTAAAAATACACGAGAAAAAATGCAATAAAAAGCTAATAAACTAAATTATGCAAAATATTAGTCATCAAAATAAAGTCATCAACCATATTAATCTGTAATCTGTTCATTTGTTTCAGATAAGACTCAGCTAAATAGCACGAGGAATACAATAAGAAAGCAATTTTTTAAGGTTACCTTGGTGCAGTCATTCTATAAAATATACATCATAAGAGCTGTGATTCTCAGTATTTCATGTCCGTAGGATCAGATGGACCTATTGAAAGGAGTGAATACAACAAGAAGCAGCACACAGCAAGCTGTTAGATGAAGAGCTGCAGGTGACAGATTGCCACTTCAACTGCTCTCAGAGGTGACAACTCTCTTCGCCATGCTGTCGCCAGACTCACATCCTGTGCGGCCTTAAACCAGACCCTAACTGCCCGTTGAGTGATGGGAAAAGGCCAGTGGTTTCCTGACTTTTTCATCAAAATGTCAATATTTTGTGTTTGGACTTCTAGTCTTAAACTACCCTCGCTGTCTCCATCTGTTCCTGCAGTTGTGGCCAAATCGTCCAGGAGGGAAACGGAAAGGATTGTAATTGAAATAGCTTTTTTTTCACAGGCTGCTGAACTACTACAGCGAGCATGAATGCTGTTTCTAATGTTTTGTGGGACTGATTAATTACATGAGCAAAACATTTGGAAAGCCACTTATCCGACTGTGACAGGCAAGCTTTGTTGCCACTCAAAATTTGTAAAGACATGTCATGGACTATTTAATTAACTGTTCTGTCACTCTTTTTATTTCCAGTTAGAACTATGTGCTTTCCTAATTTGCATGTTTTTTGTTATACAAATGAGATTAAAGGAAAGAGGGAGACACCAGTTAGCCAGGTCATACACTGCTTTGTGATGTTACATTTTGTGTGCGTGTGTGTGTGTGCGGATGTGCAGTTTATGTCAGTTACATTTCTCGGAATTCTTTTTTTTGTAAATAGGCCCTAATTTTGGCGCTTTCAGCTCATATATATTTTTGTTTTGTTTTGTTTACTTTAGGTTGAATAACAAGCATCACATGTCCAATATGCTCCAGGCTGTGGATTTTTTCCCCCAATCCCTTTCCATCACTTTTTTTCCTCTCCCCTGACCGATTGGAATAGAACCTCTCAGTGTCATGGGACCGACGGATTTACAAATGAAGCGCTGCCTCACAGCACTGCAAATTACAGCCTTCAAAATTTGCATTAAAATAAATCAACATCTCTCTCAAACAGAAATGATAGGAAATATGTGGAAAGGGTGTGTATGGGAGTATGTATATGTGTGTCTGTCTGTGTGTGTGTAGCAACATCATTACAACATAATTCCCTGTGGCGGCATTTCTCATGATTACATATAATGAAATTGTATTATATATTTCACCTCACCTTTATATTGAGGCTGTAGCTATGAGCCGTTCATGAAATTGTGTAGACAAAGCAACCAGACAAAGGAGTTTATAGCAGGTAACAAAAGATATGAATGACAGGGGATATTTACAATATTAGCAAACAATGGCTGTAGTAATACATGTCACTAAATTGTTTTCTCAGACTTGGGGCTGCAATAAACAAAATGCCTGATGATAGATGGATCAAATTGCCCCTACAATTACAAAATTGTTGATGTTGGTGAATGAACAAGCAGCAGATTGCTCTTCCTCATATCCACGGAGCTCTACATAAACTGAATTGTTCTGCTGCTTTTTTCAGCAGAAAAGCTCAAATAACCCTGACTGTAAAATGTTAGCCTTAATGATGTTACAGGGCGATAATCTACCAGCATTAAGTTCATAGACTCCAATAAAACTGCTTTAACTACCAACTTTGGACCAAAATGGAGACCTAAAGTGGCTTAACATGCCAACAGAAATGAACTGCTGTATTTAATATTCAGTGTATAAATAGATCTAAATGTTCAGAACACCCTGCTGCTCCCTCTCTACATATATCTGTCCTATATTTTATTGACCATTTAGCTTGTTTTTTATTGCAGATTCTCTGTGTGTGTGTTTTCCACATAAATCACGACACAATATGTTCATACAACCAATATGTATACTGATTTTTCTCAGTACATTATCTAACTTTAAGGATTAAATGTCAGAATGCTCTTTTTTTTATGTTTTTGATTGAAGAAAGCTATCATAATTACAGTTTTCAGTGTATTGCAGCCCCATTTTGCCAAACTCTTGTGGGTTTATGCCTTCTATACAACTATGCGTCAATAAATAACCTTCGTTCCATTTTGTAGCGACTTTTGCTGGCGTGATATAAGAGTTTGATTTAACAAACACGCTTGCACCATATGTAATGGAACATTTGTGTGTGCCACAGTTTTGCCCCACATCAGAGCATTTTCAATGGAACATGATGGTTGGACACAAATCAAGTCCAACAAGAGGCTCGGGAGAAGCGAGGTATAGCTGTCCAAGCGGAGACAAGGGAGAGACATCACCTCTGTATTAATCGTTTTGACTAAGCCTCCTGTAAAGTGAGTTCTAGAGGGAAATAAGAGACACCTCAGCGGAATGAAAAGGTGGTGGATATCCAATAAGCACAAATAACTTCCACTGCATGTAGAGCAGCGGAGAATGAAAAGTCTCAAAGTGAAATGTGCCCTGATATCTCTGCCTGGTAGCCAGTGTGACAGCCGCCCTGCAGACAGGAGAAGCTCCTGTGATTGCTCTCTGTGGTGCACAAACAGCTGCTGGGAAGGCTGTGAGGCAGGTGCACAGTGGACAGGGGAGATGAGTCGTGGCTTCCCGTGAAGAGGGAGGGAAGAAAATATCCGAGGTTATCACTCCCGATCTGCTGGTGGTACTAATATTGGGTTGGGTTAGCGCACCACATATTTATCCTTCCTTAGCAACCAACGGCGATGACGATACTACAGAGAATGGATGAATATCTATATAACTCCCTTATTGCAAGTTAAAGTTAGAGTCCTTTTTTTCAAACAGCCCAAGGAAGGTGAAATTGGCAAATCAGGACTATGGCTAATCATCTATTGATCCAAGCCTCTGCTTACAAAATGCCAAACAAGGCTTCAAAATAGGTGTCCACTAACCAGTGTGGTTTTAAGGAACAAATAGCTGCTGTCCACCAGGAACAAGAGGGGACGCTGAGTGATTTGAAGGATCTTGTCCATGTTCATTTGGCTCATACATCATCAACAGTACAAACAAAATCTACAGGGATGTCCAGCTTCTGTAGGCATACCCTTTCAGTGGCCGGGAACCGAGCCTAGCACAGGGGGGAACCCCAGATTGCTTCTTCCACTTGGGAGAAAAACAGAGTTCCAATGGAAATACAAATACCCCTCGCTGCAGGCTCAGCAACCACAGTGTGTCTCAGCCCTTCAGGCTATCAGCGCTGACAGATGCTCCTCCATCACGCAGTCCAAAGACCAAGGGATCAGCGGGGCATGTCGAAGTTTGTACAGGGGCACCCTGGGTCGCCGCGTATGCCAAACGCCAATAGAATGTTTTTCCACCAGGCAAAATTGGAAAGTGTGGGGGCAGGGTTGATGCATGGTGGGAATGAACCACATCCATAGTTGCTGAAAGTTAAAATCACCCAGTGGAAAGATCAAAGGACTCGCAGGTGAGGTGCAATTTCCTTTATACCAGCAAGATTAGGTCTTAAAAATAAGTATGTTCCTACATCACAGCTGCAAGAGCATCAATGCATCTGACTTCTGGAAACATCTTCTAGGTCTATTGAGGCTGACCAGATGCGCCGGTGAGCATTTTGCAGCACTTCTGTCATGGTGAACAAAAGCCGTTCCATTTTGAACCCTGCCAAATCAAGGATGAGCCTCATTCTTTCGGCGGTGCTCCCCTTCTCTCCCTTTGAAGAACCATGCAGGGAATTGTGCTACCTGCAGTTCTGATTGGAGATCAAGGCGGTGCTCCCGGGATGACAGGATTGTTTCCATTATCACGGCAAACCACAGGGGGGGACGAGGCAAACTCCAGAGTATAACCTCTGCTGATTAGCCTGTCCATCCTGCTCTCCAAGACACGCACCTGCCGAAGCTCTGAACATGGGCACACCTTTGCTAGACCTGCTGCTGTTGTCATGGAGACAAGCTAAGTAGTGTCTCTGCTGCATTCTGAGCATTCTGCAGCGCAACCCAAGAGGAGCACTGGCCAGAATACATGTGTTTGTCACTGGTTTGTAGTTTGCAAGGATTTAAAACTTTTCATTAACAATGAAAGGATGTGCCATTGAATAAATGATGCCCCTTGTGCATGGCATGATCCAAGTCTCTGCAGTCATTTTTAAATCACAACACGCAAACCCGTAGCTGGAGGCAACGCATCCACACACTTGATACTCATTTTAAGCAGCATCCACCCCTGCAGCAACAGGGACCAGCATCACAGGCCTCCATAGGTAATAAAAAACCGTGTGAACTGACAGTGCTGCCAATTTGAAAGCTGCTCGAAATATAAGAGACAAATATTTTTTTTTGAAGACTCAACATTCTTGAACACTTGTCCAGTAAGATAGCATTCATGCACAGAGAAGGGAGCACTAATCCTTGAAGCCTTTTTATCTATCAGAATGTTCGCCTGTACTTTAGTTGAATATTCACATACTGGCTCTTTGACGAGCCCTAGCTTATACACAAAGACGGTCAGCACAAAGATGCTCCTTGTAAATGTATTAACTCTGTGACATAAAAAACACTTCACATATCTGCTCAACAGGCTCAAATTCTAGCCTTTGAGTGTCTCAAATGGTAAAAAATAATTCTTTGTTTAGTGCTTGAGTTGACAATGGCTTATGAAAAAAATAATATGTACTTCACACTCTAAAATGTTCCTATTTGGTGCAGTACTTATTATTCTGCACAGATAAAGAATATTAGATGTTTCCTCTATTGTCCATCTAACACTAATATCTCTTTATGTTATTCTGTTTTTAACTTCAGCCCCCCTGATGTCCCTGTGATTCAAACACTACACTCCAGCCTCCAAAAGCGTAATAGAACATAGGTGAGTCCAGCTTTGCCAGATAAAGAGCACAACAATTAGCCCTGGAGCGGGAAGAGACCGAATGTCAGGGGAGTATAAACGGTGAGGATGCTATCGAGCCAGTCAGCGCTCCCTATTTCATATCACATCTTTGGGTTATTTATTATTCAGACACCAAAACATTGTATAGTGCATCTTTAATAATTACAGTGCTGTGAATTGTTTATGAACTGTCAAATATCATGTATTAATGTCTGTTCAGTTGGAGTCTCTTTGTACTGTAGCAGCTCAGCATCCCCGCCACCCCCCCGCCCCCCCCCCCCACACACACACACACACACACACACACACACACACACACACACACACCGTCTGCCTTTACAACAATAATAAGCCGCAGGCGGATGTGTGCCATATCAGTTTGAATTAATATTTTTCTCTTGTATGCTGGTTACTTTGAAATACACTGCATATATATCCTTAAATTTTTCCCCAGCTTTTGCTGTTGAGACACTGGCTCTTTCAGAGAAGTTGTGTGGTATAGACACGTGCTCTGAATTCAAGCCCTCTGTCTCCCCTTTGTTCCTCATGAATATAATGGCTCTGCCTGTCCTTTGGAGCTCCCAAGTCATGCTGACTGGGAATAAGAGGAGAGCGAGGGCTTTTAGCTGCTGATAATCAGGCCAACATGCTCTGCTTAAAGTGCTCTTTTGGGATATTACTCATTTTTAAGCACAGGCTTTACATGAAGGCGGCACGGCAAATTATTGTAATTTTAATCACCAGCTCGATCGCCAGCGTAGGTCCATAGGTAAATTAACAGTGTGGCATCGGAATTCATATGGGACTGGCTGCAAGCAGTGGGAGGCGCAGACAAAGACTAAATCACTGGAACATTTTTATGCAGAGGCAGATGCTGCGCATTTTAAACAAGCAGAGGTGTGTTGAGGTTAAAAATGCAGGACAAAATAACTGAGATTTTCACACTAGTTCTTGCAAAACTGCATTCTTTGAGTAAACGATGGAAAGAGAAAACGAAAAAGGAAAAACATACATGAATAATGTTTCTAATTGGAGGTTAGATGTATGAAATATGTTTATAAATATATAACATATTTAGATACTTTTATTTTTCATGCATTTTGTCCTTGACGGGGGATTTTTTAAGAGCAAGGAATCTGTGTGTGTGTGTGTGTGTGTGCGTGCAAGATGCTGCACAAGCTGCTGTCTGTCCCTGACATTTCGTCCACTGAGACTGTGCTGCTTATCCATCTGCCCAATTGCAAAGCCATGGCAATTACTCATGGGTCTTTTAAATGCGAGGTGATTAGGATTGTGCATGCCACTAAACTCAATCAAAGCTAATTCCATTACAAACCATCTCGCTCTTTCTTTCTCCCTCTCCGGCTCCTTCAGCCGTCTCCCTCGCACATATACTTACATGGGCGCACCTTGATAAGGGTCATAAACTCTAAATAACACCTGGGAGGACTGTGAACGAAATTGTTGTCAGGCTGCGTATTTGCATTCCTCTATTAGCATAAAGTATGGCAACTAATTTTTAAGAAGGATGTCGTTAAAACCCCAAGGACTCCCCCAGGTGAGGCCAAGGTGGGGAGATAACCAGATCCAACCGCCCGCCGCAGATGAAATGACTGCAGCGGGAATCTTAGCTGAGCGTTTAATATTCTCAAGGTTATAGGCTCGGCCATCTTCAAAAGGAAATGGCAATTAGAGGGACACTTCAAAGCCGAAATAACTGCTTGAATAAGCAAATTCGGTGACAGCTGAATGTCTATATTTCATACTTGATTGTTGAAGGTGAAACAGCAACTTGAGCGATGAAAAACTCTTGGAAGTTAGTTTGGACGGAGTGGTGCGATCATGCATGGAGAATGATAATAAATATAGTTATCTGAAATTGCATTTGGTGTGGGTTGGTTTTAACCTTTAAGATGATGATTAAATCATGATCAGCCCATGGAAACGTCATGAAACCTTTTTTTAGGACTAAATTCTATCTATTTTCATTGAGTCCACTTGAACAACTTCTACAATGCAATAACATGATTTATTATATTCACATTTCTTGTCACTTATGTTTGTATGATTGTTCAAACAAAAGGGTTGAAGCTGTTGATTTGTTGTTAAAGGAAGTTTCAGGAATGTAATAATAGCTCATAGTGACATAATTTAAACATAATAAAACAAATAATTAGCAAATCATATTGTAATGACGTTTTTGCACATGTAGTAATAACTTACACAATAGCTCACAATATCTTTGCGAGTGGCATTCATAATATAACAGCCCATAATAATGTAATGATAGGGTAGTAAAGTAATAATATCTGATATTGTGATAACAGTGTTACATTATTTGCATTGTGATGATATCATCTGTGTGTATGTTGGAGCTCTCGGCCCTTGTATTGCAGTTTTTGTCTCTGGTGTACTTTCCAACACCGTTTGACCTTTCTGACCTTGACTTTTTGGATTTTGGATTTGTACTTTCGCCTTGGACTCACATTGTGCCATTTGCCGGCCTCCGGCAGCTGTTATGTCACCTGCCTGGCTCACTGATATCCTCCAAGTCTGCACCTCCTCTCCTTCCCTAGATCATTCTTCACTCTCCGTACTAGATTTATATACATTATATACATTTGACCACATTCTTCGTCACAATAAATAATCCCTTGCATCTGCTCTGCATTGTGAATTCAGTCTCTGTTCTGTTCAGTCAAGTGGATTTCTGACACTTTGTTGAATATAAACCTGTGCCCTTTAGTGCAAGTCCTCTCCATTTTCTATTAGCTACCCTAATAAGTAATATGTATGTAATAAATCCCAGAAAATAATATAATAATACAAAACTAACAAATTCTCAATGCATTCTAATACAACAGTGCATGGCCTTCTGTCCCTTCTAACACATGAACTCCCTAAATGTGTCATACGACCTCATATTTAGTGTCATCCTGTACCCTGTGATGGTGTGAAGTAGAGCGTGTTGTCCAAAATCCCAGAAGTAAGACTGGATTTACACTGCATGACCCAAGAGACTCAATTCATATTTTTTTCCTTTCCAGTGGCCCAGATTGGCCCCGTAACATTAATGTGTAAGCTGGGGGAAAAGTGTATAAAATGGATGTTGCTCATTTTCCATATGTGGAAATAAATCGGATATGATATGATATCAACAATGAGCTGCCAGGTTAGATATTCCTTAAACATAGTTAGTCGCACATAATTGTAAATCAGTGTCGCCAGTTTAGTGTGTTTGTCGCTAAATCAAGACCTTCAAAGCTCTAATTTCTGAAACCAGGAACAGTTTAGGTGAAGCTGCGACAGAAGTGGGTTTACTTTTTTATTTTTTTCATTTGTAACTTGGTGAAACAGGCATCTGGTGCACACCTGACACAGTGGAGAAGATGGAGGCATGTACCTGTGTGGATGTGATCACAGCTGACGTCAATCATGGCAAATCAAATTTGCTTCTCTTTGGCCTTTAAATTTGTTGTGCAGCAGAGTGACAGCTTGTTTACAGCACAAATCTAAATTTGGCAAAAATGACCGGCCATTAGAAATGAATGAGTGAGACTACAACTAGTGTATAATATATTGTTCAAACACTTTGCCACACTTTTTCCCCACACCCCAACACACACAAGCATATGCACATACACACATGCACACACACACACACACACCTTACAGTATGCCCCCTCAGGAATCTCCTAAGCTCTATTCCCGCACCCCAATATAGAACAAAATGCTCTGAAAATGCATTATTTGGCCTTTGTATTGTTTATGGGGTCAGATGTGAGCTGAGAGATTTGAGCTGAGCTGAGATTTTCAAGTGGGCCGTGAATTGAAAAAGTTTTGGGACTATTGATATAATGGTTCAGTAATTGATAGTGTGGAATAGTGGAATAGAATTGATGTGTTTGTTACTGTTAGTAGTGTTATTGTGGTTGTTAATGTTTTCATACAGTCTGTGGTTAAAACAATACTTTTGTAATATCCTTCAGTTTTCCTTTGTAGATTTGGTGTTGTGAATCAGGTTTCCTGTTTTTCTCTCCCTGGTTGTCTTCAGGTCAGGTGAGGCAGGGGGGTGTGACTTCACTCTGACGAGGCACACCTGACTCCAATCCCTGTTAGTCTCTCCATTTATACTCTGCTCTCTCCTCACTCGGTGCCAGAGTGTTTCCTCATGTTCCCTGGTCCGTACCAGGAGTCTGTGTCTGTTTGCCTTGTCACTGTTGTGGTGAGACCTCTCCCCGCTTTTCCAGACATTTTTGTACTCCCGTAGTTATTCGATTTTTGCTCCTGCTTTAGCAGTGATTTTTGGTTGTGTTTTGTTTGCTACCTTGCCTTGCTGTTTTTTTTCCTGCCCTTGCAGTGATTTTCTGTTGTTACTTTTCTTGCTAGTTTTTGATCCAGATTTTTTCCTGTCATTTTTTTTGCTGTCAGTTTTTCCTGCCTGCTGTTTGGACCTATTGCCAGTGGAAATATTAAATAATTTTTTGGAACACACTCCTTTGTCCGACCTCTCACACTCTGCTCTGGGATCCGAGTCTCATTTCGTCACATTTGGGCCTTTGTCTTACTAAATATCAAAAATCATATGTCAGTTTTGATCGGTGACACAAAAGATGTTGTTTTGTGCCACTATTTAGAAAATGTAAATGGTTTCAAAACAGTCTCTTTGGTGAACATTGAAATGAATTTTTATATAGTATGATTTATGTTTAATCTGAGAACTTAAAATACTATCTATCATATTTTTTCCTAAGGAAAAAAAAAAAAAAAAGTTAGGATAAATTAGGCCGACAAGGACATAATAGAAGTTCAAAACTTGTAATTTTCACAAGAGCTGAAGTTGGTAAAAAATATCTAACACAAAATTAGGTGATAATATACATTATTATGTATCTATAATCAAATATAATGTGACCATGAACATCATATTGTGAGTATTATGAGTGTTAGCTGAAAAAAACACAATATTGAATTAAATTGTCAAGCGATTGCCTTTATTAATGGAGAAAAAATGACTGAAGTATATAACAGTTACCACCGCTAGCTTCTTGCTAAAATGTGCATTCTTTGGTCTTATGGTTATCAGCCACATGTTTGATACTTGGCCCAGTTTTCTGCCTACTTTTGCCTTGAAATGCTCCACTTTTGTGCCTGTGTACTTGTGAAATCCTCCCAGGTAGCTGATAAAGCCCCCTCTTGGACCTGAAAGTTGCTCTGAATGGCGACAGGGACCACATGTGTCCATGTAGGCTTAGATTATCTATGCTTTAGTTCAGCTAAAGTGCTGATGATTAAATACTGCCAAGGGCCCAAGGGCGGCAGACTTGACCTCTGGGGCCAATCGAACAGTTACATTTGAGTTGGGAGGCTCAGTAAGATCAGGGGAGATTTATTCTCCCATCCTAGCATGGTTTAACTCAAGGGGCCACCTTCTAAACCACCAATAAATCAACACTGCTCCTCGTGTAGAAGCCTTTGTTTCATTGGGCTCCCTCATCTGGCTCTTAATGTATTATTGTGCGACTTCAAGATAGTGGTTTATTTGTATAAGACAAATGGCTGGCAAGTCATGTAATTAAAAAATAGCAACATTGCAAAACTTCTTTGCATTTTAGGATAAGATGCACATTATGAACTTGGCATAACCCAAATAATATTGAAAAAACTATACTTATAAATACAATAGCAGCAAAACTTCTGTAAGTATGCATCAATAGTTTTTCCAGGCGTGTTATAGAAACAGTATCTTGTTTCTTTTAACTTACAAGAGACTGATCTACTACCATCTGGATTACCTAATTATAGCTGTGGTCATTACTTCCCTGATTGTAAAAGAAAAAGGTAATTTTCACAACAGCACAGTTTGACGGTCAGCGGCAATTAATGTTCAGAGTAGTGCAATAATGCTGCTGTATATTCATAGCAATGCAGGGACTGATTACAGCAGCCAGCGATGGTGCTGAGGGAGGATTTTGTGTTATGACCTCAAGGAAAGCAGTTAAAGCAAATGTGTTATAGCAGATATTTACTTTAAACTTTGACAGTTATCACTATTGGCTTCACCCCTTATGTACCACCTATCCATTTGTTACCAGACTTGGCCGGTGTTATGAAAAGGGCAGCAGATGTAAGGTGTTGCAGAGCTGGCAGGCTGCAGGGACATCTACTGTATGACCGGGGTTACTCTGTCAGATGGCCTCACTTCACAGTGCTGTGGCCCCCGCAGGCAGGTCATCTTCACACATTTCCATGTGTAATGTGGACTGATCATCCTTCAGCGTGAGTTAGTGGTAATGTGGCCTTTTTGTGTCTAATGTCACTGACAGTATCTGCTCCACTCAACTCGCATTTGTGTGTGTTCCCACCCAGAGAAAGTCCCTGGTACCTGGTGCAGCTTTTTTCTGTACCTGCTTCTTCGGTGTTCCAAAAAAGCAGCCCGGTACTTTTGGGTACTTAAAGGTGATGTGAACACATTGCAGACACTGATTGGTTCAGAGCAATGCACAGCGTCAGTGCGTCGTCGATAGTAGCCACGCACGGAGTAAACACAGCAGCGGAATCCCCTGCCTGCCATTTTTAAACACCTAGGTGTTTGTTGCAGTCATCTGTTCTTTTTTCTCTTCTTGTCCTTTGTTATAATGGCAGCAAACAAGGACACACCGTGGAGTGAGTGGTGCAGAAAGAGCCATTCAGAAATCAGACACACGGCAAAAATGTCATTATTATTTCGTATTATCCGTATTATTTCCTGATGTGGTGTAAGCACACCTCAAGATAAACACGTCTCTCTTGAATTTAAGTGCAAGGATCATACATTTAAGATAGGTAATAAAAAAGATAGATAAGATTCATTTTTGTTTACTCTGTTTTAAATATGTAGTATATCACCTGTTAAATGTGTAGAATTTGACCATGGAACATGATTACAAAGACCCATTTCAGTTTGAGGAATCTTCATGCTCCCAACTGTGAACAAGATGATGTCAGAGTTCTAAGGGAGTGACGTAAGTGGAGCGCAAAGGTGCTTTTGTATCCTGTCTTTTTCACCAACCAAAGAAAGAAGGACCCTTTTCACTTGTTTCGCGCACACGAGAGCAGTGCGATGCCCGCCACAGTGCCCTCCACTAGCATGAAGGATGCATATTTTCACATTCCCATTATTTCCAGTCATAAGGAATTATCTATGTTTGTCCTCACCAAGCTGTGGGATACGAGCTGGCCATTAGCTACATGAGATGGTACAGAAGCTGTACTTTAATGATGCTTTTCCACTGCGTATTACCGGCTCTATAAGTAGAATAGATTAGGGCAGGACAGTACCTCTCAGGGTAGCTGGTTGGCATAGCGATGCAGTGTGATGCGGCTGTGACATGGTCATAGCTGGAGTTGCTGGCTAATGCTCTGTTTGCTGTAGCTGGTTGGCTAATCCCGTGTTTGAAACGAATTAGATCAGTGCAATGTCGTTGCAGGAAATGCCAGTGTGGCGTCACTAAAACATATTTGGTGCATGGATGTTTGTATCTCTTACTGTTGCATAATGTGGCACTCACAGTCAACACAGCGCTGGCCACTGATCGCTGACGGAATCCCTGGCAGCAGGGTGGTGCTGCGTGAGGGACACCGGACACAGCTGAGTGGTAGATCATGGCTCTTCTTCTCTGAATGAATGAAGTTGATGAAAGTGAACAATGAGATCTTAAATGTAGCTGTTTGCTGGCAGTTCCAGCAGCTGCGACCGCTGAGAGACGCTTGCGGCGTTCTAACTAACTAAGACCAGATCAAAGTTTGTAATCAGTCGGAACATAGGGAGGGACAGTGTGTTAATGATGATGAAAATGATGAAGTTTGAGTTTGCCCTGACTGCAAAACCTGGCACATTTAAATAAAAGCTGTAAAAGTGTTGCACTCAGCTCCATTAGCTAATAACACATTTAAAACCTTGGTACAAAGGGTGAAATAATAAGGGTGAGGATTTAAAAGAAAAAAAGAAATTCTTCTAGATGTCAGTTCAATGATGGCAGTAAATCTCTTCAGAGAGGGTCGACGAGAAACGGAGCCTTAAAGATTCAAAATGTCACGGATAATTACAAAGCACAGGAATAAACCCCTGAGGAGACACAAGACTCAATGAGATGAGGTAGGCAATACCTTCAACAGATTTGTCATCCCTCAAGGCTACAAACAATGCATCCAAGTGAGAGGCTGGGATAATACTGCTTAGTTAAAATGCAGGGAACACTGGTTTATGCCACTCAGGTTTCTATTATTTATATCAGTGTGTGTGTGTGTTTTCTTTGTCAATTTGCTCTCTAAAATTACTTACTAAAGAGACAGTACATTTAGCTGCTGCACAAGACTGCCCTGAAAGTCCTGAAGTAATGGTGTGAAACAAGCCATAGATGGATAGATAGATTGATAGATAACGGATGTTTTGCATGGGTCAGCAGTAACTTTGTGTCAGAAACAGACAGGGGCAGGTGTTTCCCTCATTGGCTGTTATTTAAAACTAGTTTTAATGTCCTTGGCATCCTGTTGTTTGGTTTTATAACCTTGACACAGTGATGTCGACAGCACATCCTCTTGTGTGCTGTATATTATTTGCCTCACGGAGCTGGATATTATATTTTGTCACACTGAGCAGTGTCCTTAGGTCCATAAACAACAAATGGCCATTGGTTACTGACTGTGTCTAAAATGACCTGTTTACCCCATCGGCTCGCTATAGTGGCCAAGAGATTTATACAAAGCCACTCAAAGGTACCCTGCTGAGTTTCCTTGTACACAACAAAATGTGTGTTTATTTCTTCCCAAAATGAATGTTCTCTGGCATCGGGGGACCTGATAAATAGCTCCAATGTATTCCCTTCTTCATAAAACACTTGCAAGGTCGGTTTTTAAAATGCTCTCTATTCTGCGTGTTGGCAAGCTTGCGGTTGTCCTATAGCTTTGCTGCTGCATTTGTTACTGCCTCCAGCTGAAGTTCCTGAAAGCTGCATTAAGACATGTTTTCCGAGGCTCCATTCACCTCTACTCTTGACAATAAAACACTGCAAAATATAGCTCAGACACCAACCACTGTCTGTAATAGTGACCTTGTTGTCAAAGTGCTCAGAAAAACCTCTGTATTTTCTGGTGTTCTTCAAAAATCATTATTTTCTTTAGACAAGCAAAGCAAATGAGGCATAAGCTCAAGTCACTTTGGGAGTCAAATTTTCAATTTCAACAGAAATTGTCTTCTAAAGTTGCTGATTATGTGGGTTTTGGTGTCAATGCACACAGAAAAATAAGATTGGGATTAGTATGTTCCAGCAGCTCTATTTTTGTTTGGGTTTATATCCAAAATAAGGAGAGCACAAACTGGACTCCAAGGGTTTGACAAATTGTTTTTCATTTGGCATTGTCTTGAAATACATTTCCATCAAAATGAAAGGGTCATCTGTGTGTTTACTGATGGACTGTCAAATGATGGTTAAAAGTCATTCGATAAGCAAAAGTGTGACGACCATCTTGTCCAATACGGGATTGTTATAGGTGCCTTCACCAGCTTCATTGTCACTTATGGCCAACTATACTCTCACATCACTATAGTTTGTAGTCAGGTCTATAAAACTGTTTGACAGATATACAGTTAGTTTAACAAAGAACAGGTCTAGACAACACTCTTAAATATCTATACATTTATAGACCAAACAAATCCATTGACAGCAAGGGCTTGGCAACAGGAGGAAGGCAAAAGGAGAACACAAGAAATATTTGCAGATAATAATGAAGACAAAGACACTGAAAATAAAGGACAGTGTTTATAGTAGTAACTGTTGATTGTCTGCGATAACTACTAACAATACAATAATTAGGATAGTAAAGCGAGCTCAATAATGTGTTAGGTATAATCATATCAATGAGGATTACAACCATGACTGCAGTTTCATCACAGCACCAGCACCTGGGGGACAGAGAGGAGCGGAAATGGCACTAAGCTGATACCAACATAATAGCCCTAAGTATAAACTACATCAAAAAGAAAGGCTTTAAGTCTGCTTTTGAACTGAGAGAGGGTATCTGTTGGTGAAACCATTGCTGGGAGATACTTCTACTGGAGAGGTTTGATTAAAAATGTTCGTAACCACAAGATGTCCTGAAATTTGTGACTGCAGCGTTCTAGTCTGAAAATAAGGCTCCAAGTGCTCTGTCAAAAAAGATGGTGGTCCTGACTGTGAAGTCTAGGACATGTCCCTATCAAAAATGACTATAATGTTCCTTACCATTGCCTCCCTAGTGTTCCATCTGGTATAGTTGTATCAAATGATGATGTGCTTCTAAGATGGGCGGGACCAAGCAAAATAACCTTGGTTTTGCCAAAGTTTTAGAAGCAGAAAGTCACTAAAACACGCGTAGAGTGTGTCAAACTGATCGCTTTCATCTGGCTGCATTGTAAGTGGCAGCTGCAAGTAGATTTAAGTGTCATCTGTGTAGCTATTAAAGTTCAAGTAATTTCCCCAAATAATTCTACTCATAGGAAACAAGTTGAATAGCGTTAGGAATGAATGAGTCCAATATGATGATCAAAAACTGCACTGAGATCTAATAAAGTAAGACAAGTCCTTTATCACATACCCTAAGGCTGCCATTTTTGACCTGGGCTTATGCTGTCTCAGTGTTGTGAAGCATTCTAAATCCAGACTGAAAGTCTTTGAATAGATTTCTTTTTTTCCATTAAACTATGCATAGCAACTTTTTTTGACTGAAAAGGAAGATTAGATATCCTGTAGTTGGCCAAAGCCCCAGGTGCCAAGTAATGGGCAAAATATCACCCAAATATTCAGCAGCCTTTCAGCCCTCATTGATGTCCTGGCATCAGTTAATAGATCAGTGCCAACTGAGGGGTGGAGGCTGTGTTTTTTTGTGTTTGTTTGTTTTTTAAGTTTGTGAAATTGTTGTATCCAAGGGCTGCAGAAATACATGCATCAACCTAAGTATGACTCTCAGCCTGGCTACTGTGTTGAAGAGAATCTGACGGTTGATTTTGTTTTCTTCCATTAGGCAAGTGTTGTGCTCCTCTGGCATTGCACAGCTCTTTCCTCTGTTGTGAGACTGTCTGTACCAACTAATTGAAAGTGGCCTGGTTTGAGGGGCACTGCAATTTTGTTTGTTTTTTATTCTTTAATTCATAGATTTGCAAACTGCAGTTAGTTACTACATTTTGATAGAGCATAGTGTTAGTTATGTCAGACTACATAGTCAAGCTTGGTGTCAGCACAGCTACTCAGTATCAAATCGGCGCAATCAATAACTAGCATATTATTTGAACTCCATCAGCCTACCTACTCTTGCTGCTTTCCTCCACCATGCTCGCTGAAACCCACCTCCCTCTTTGCTCCTCCCTATCGTATTCTGATTTATTCAGACTGTGCCAGTGTTGCTTGCTCTGTCCTGGGATTATTTTTTGTTTTGTTTTTTACCACTGCTGCCATCCGCCAAAACATAACTTATGGTCTGTCATACGCCAGATGTGTTAATAAAACATTTTTGACAAAATTGATCGCCCTGCTTTGTTAACAGAGCCGTGGATTCCAGTGTCATCTAATAGGAGTATACAGTCCTGCTTATATCAGATTATGATAGGCGTGGTCGTGAATCAAATAGCAGTAGAACCATTTCTTTAAAATTGGCCATGGCATTCTCATATAGCTGTCTAGTGAATATTGTCAGTTGTGGTATCCAACATTAACACTCTATAGCTGTCAAGATGATGATGCTCCTTAAAGGTCTAATATTATGGAAAATTCCCTTTATAAAGGTCTTCTAACAGTCATATGTGTCCCCATAGCCTGTTTATGAGGCACCGGAAGTGAAAAAATCTGATTGGCCCCTGAAAGAGTAAGAAATTATGGTGAAGTTAAAAAGTGTGAAAAGTTAAAGAATGTCAATAACTTGATGGTCCAGGAAGGATGAAAATGAGGAAGAAAAACAGATGCATAGTTATTTACCTTAGCAGCAATAAACCCTAAATTTACCACTCAATGATGGACACAGGACGAATGCAAAATATATTAGCAGTGGTAGGATGGCATGAATGTGTGTGTGTGAGTCGTTGCAGGTGAAGACCCAGGAAGGAGGATGTGTTTATTGCCATCCAAAAAAGGACCACTGCAGGAGTATAAAGGACAGGGACAGAAGAAGCCTACAGACAGACCGGCATTCCCCGCACCTGAACAAGCAAACAATTCACCAGATAGAGTATAAATGTTTAGCGCAGGGTGACTGAGTGACAGAGAGAAGTAGGCAGACCCCGTTGCTCTACTGGCTGTACACTTTCTCTCCCTCCTCGCGGTTGTACTTGTGACCAGTTTATGTATCACTGCACAATAAAAGGGGAATGGTGTCTCCGAATTTTGAAAAATGATTCCTGGCATAATTTTGAGATGAAGAACACACAGGAGAAGGAATATGTGGAGCAAAACCGAATTGAAGGCCAAGCCTCCAATTCGATTTTGCTCCATATTTTTTCTCCAACAATTTGGTGACCCCGACGTGATAAGCCAGCGGAATCAAACCTAATGGATAGCTGCAATGGAACCACACTTAAGCTCCCCTCATATAAAAGGTAAGCAGAAACCTGTTTTATCGAATTTTGCATATTGAATATGTCTGTATGTGATGTGACGCAGTTGCTGGAGGTCAGTAGTCTCACAATTTTGTGTTATGCATAACTGAGAGGAAAGGCAGACTTTGATTAAACTGCGTAGTTGCGATGATGTGTTGTGAAGTAGCAAGTTGAGATTTGTGTCATATTTGTTCATGGCATCAGATATGGGTAAACAAAGGGTGGTTTCTGGTAAAAGGGCCTGCATCATGAGATGACAAAGGTCAAAGGTCAATCTGTATAGCACACTTAAAATAACGTTGTCCGAAGTGCTGACCAAGAGCCAACAGCCACCGTCACCACCATTTGGCGACATGTTACCTCACACACATCATGCACTGCCCAGCCCACCTTCTTGGCGTGACTGCAGGGGAATAGGACGATTCCCAGATGAGATTCAGAAGAATGGGAAAGGCCTACAGGACTTTACCAAATGTTTGCCTTATTTGTAGAGCTCAAGCCCATTGGTCCGGGGAATGTCCGGCCCAAAGGACATTTGACAGGAGACCTCCCATGGCAAAAAGACAACCCACATTCAAGCACCAAGATGACAAATGGTCCAGATAAATCCTCATTCTGACTTTATGGAAGAGTGCTGGTCTCAATACCCTGATAAAAGCCAGCCCATTCACCAACACTGTCCCCAAATCCCGAAGATGTTTGATGGTGCAGAAGATTGAAAATATCCTGAACCCAATCATGGTCCACACTGGTGTCACTACTCCATTCCCGATCATTGGAAAGGTGCAAAGCCCCCTCCCCTTTTTCATAAAAAATGAAGAATTGTGGGCTTCTCTGAGGACTCCAATGGACAGTAATTACACCATTCCCATGACTGTGAATATTGACTCTCAAACATTATGACATTCATTTCTTTATGGACCTCAGTGCTCCATAAATTTGATGGGATGCAACCCAACTGAAGGTGGAACTTTCCTGCAACAGCAATGGATTCAAAATCAATTTTCCCAACAAAGTAACATCACACCTTACAACGACTTCTAAGACAGACCGCACAATGTTGCTGTCAGGACAAGGTCAACAACCTGATGTACTGCTTGCCGCAGTCTATTTGATGCAAATTAATGAAGATGACGGCAACTGAGACAATGGAAGGCCACTGAACCCAACACCATTGACCTCCGGCCTCCAGACACGCCACCTCATTGCCTCATTGTGCAATGCACCTGATCTGGGAGAATGATGCCGTATGGGATGATGCATGGTGTTTATGGATTGAGGGACGTGAACAAAAGATTGAGCACAGATATATCTATGTGAGCGATGAAGGAGCAGCATGTGGTGTACATCTACACCACAACAGGCCAGTTGGTTTACAGGAAACCTCATCCTTCCTGATGATTGAAAGATAGAACGTCATGAACCGGAAGCGCCCCGAGCAAACGCCCGTCATTGCTCCCCGTTTCTAAGCTGTCTTTGGGACTCATGGTGCTGCGAGCCAGAAAGGCCAAGGATTGGGTCAAACACCAAGGTTGTGAATATGGTGTCTCATCAGACTTTTCCAGATATCCTCTGCATCGAGACCGTTGGACCACCCCCACTCACATCCTGTTTTTTCTCCAACTGAAGTTAATAGCCTTGAAGGTGTCACTGATTATTAGTGGGCAAGAGACAACTATGATGTAGGCCATGCCAGCCATCATATGGCCACACTCACTTTGAAGGAGGGCGTCAAGCCATTTTATATCCCTCAGTGCCTCTTCAGGGCAAAAGCTGACCCAGGCATTTATGACATCATCCAGAGATTTCTCAATGCCAGAGTGTTAGTGCCTTGCGTTTCCCCCTGGAACACCCCATTGGATCCAATTAAGAAACCTGTTGGCACCCATAGAGAGGTTTATGATCTCAGAGCCATCAATGATGTCATTGATGACCCTCCCAGGTCTTGTCCCTAATCCATATGTGTCACTACAACAATTAACTCCTGATCAATCATGGTTTTTACCATTGATTTGGCTAACACATTCTTTTTGCTACCTGTGGACCCCCAAAAACGCCAAATTTTTGCATTCACATATTGAGGGCATCAGTATACCTATACCCGCCTCCCTCAAGATTTAAAATTGTGATCTGGCATTTTCAACCAAGCCCTTAAAGATGACATTCAAGACTTACAGCTGCCACATGGCGTCACCCTGATCAATTATGTTGATAATGTTCTCGTGGTGGCAAGAACAAAAGAAGACTGTGAACTTGCCACCAAAGCATTTCTGAGGTGAGCAGCAGAAAGGGGCTACAAGGTGAAAAAGACTAAACTAAACATTACAAAATGGTCTGTCACCTTTTTTGGGACCACAAGGAAAAAAAAGTTAAAAAAAAGCTATCTTGGGTTTTCCCCAGCCTGAAAAGGTGCAAGATCTTGGGCCTGGCAGATTATAGCCGCCCCTATGTGCCGGATTTTTCAGTAATTGCTGCTCCAGTGCACAACACGATTGCTGATGTCGGCCAGAGGAACCTGTCTGCCCGACTAACATGGACTGAAGGAACCACTAAAGCCTTTCAAGAAAGGAAACAAGTACTGTGCAATGCTGCAGCTCTTGCAACCCCTGATAACACTTGCAATTTTTACCTTGATGTCGTGGAAACAAGGGAATTGTGATTGTAGTATCATACCAAAAAGTCAATGAGGAAAGAAAATTTCCGCAATCTCACAGCACAAAACTTGATTCAGTGGCACAAGGACAAACAGGATGCACAAGAAACCTGCACATCCATTTCTGTTGATCATTAAAAATATGGGTTCATTTAAATGCCTGATTGTGTGTTATTCTTGCGTTTACATCTATGGCAAAGCATGTGGAAATGTTGTAGTAAGAATTGGACCCCGCACTTACCCTCCAGGCTCTGGAAGTCAGCGCGGGGGGCGGCGTGTGTGAGCTGCTCCTCTCTCTGACCCCCACCTGTCTGGCCGCTTGACGTCTCACCACTTTTGGACAGGATTGACCCTATTTAGATAAAATTGCATATGTATACATGGGTGTAACGAGGGGGCTGCCCCGGCCACGCGCTCAATTCCATGCTGAGTGGGATGTATCAAGGAAAGGTGCACGACGGATCCCGGCGCTCGCACTTATTGATACATCCGATTTTTTTTTTTTCGGGATTCTTGCGAACGCTGGCGTTAAGTGTGACATCCACGTAGTTGTTGGTACATGAGGCCCCTGGTCATGCATCACCCACTCCAGATTCGCGAATCACGTGGCGTTGTGGCATATGTATGAGAAGCAAACTTTGTATTAACATCAAAAAGACAGAGTTTCAGCCACATTGCTCCAACCAAATATTTCATATTCCAAGGAAGGCGTCATGGCGAAGAGACTTCTACACATGCAGGAGGTTCAAGATTGTGAAGCCATGCACGGGAAGGAATGCAAAGTGTTGAGGAAATGCCGGTGGTCCGGCATGCCGGCCAGCTGGTGAACCCACCAACATGGACCGCGTCCACGTCGATGAGCTGACCATGAATGGTCGTGATGGCATCTTTCAGAAAAAAACAAAATGTATACAAATTATATAAGTAATCTCATGTTCGGCTAAATCTCACTCTCCAGATTCAAGAAGAAAAAGGAGCTCATCATTTATCTTTTTTACATTATTAGTTTTTAAAAGAAAGTTTTTAAAAAATATATATTTTTGGTTTTCTGTTTCATGTTCTGGTTAGCACACTTTTTTGTTTTTGCTAAATTTGTTGTTAAAATTTAGTCCAAGAGCTCTGGCAACTGTAGAGTAACAACGTAGATAAGAAATCAAGGTTAAAGTGGTGCGGCCAGTGTTAGAGTCCTGGCAAAATCTGGGTTAGAGTTCCAGGATTAACAGAAAACACAAGGTTAGAGTCCTGTAATTCTGTTAAGCGAAGGTAGAAAACACCAGGGGCCTCATGTATCAACGCCGTTTACGCAAGAAAAAGGTGCGTAAGCAAGGATCGGAGCTCATGATGGGATGTATCAATCCTGAAAAGTTTGTCGATTCTTGCATCTGTCACGGCAGCTCCGGAGGTGCCGTAGAATTGTGCGTGAAACCAGATTCTTGCGTGAGCTGCACTTTGGTCCGTTGGCGACACTGTGTGGCGATGTTTGGTGACCAATGCTGGACTGGAACAAGGAAGTGGCTCGGGAAATTTACGAGCAGACCGGTTCGCTCAGTTTGGGGGGGGTGATGATGAACGTAGGGGAAACAGCGCTGCGTTGGATGCGACACAAACAACTGTACAGCGAGTGTTTTTTCTCCTGCAGCCACTGAGCCACCGGCCCACCGACCCACTCACCCACTGAGCCAGCGGCCCACCGGGACAATGTCTGTCCGATGGCCAGTCCAGCCTGTTGGTGACTGTCACTATTTGACAACCGTGCACACATCGGGCACAAATCAGCGATCAACACAAACACAATCGCCTACGTGGATGTTAAAGAGGATTCACTATTGTGCAGAATGTACAACTGTCAACAATAGCAGCACTTGCGCTTTTGGAGGACGTGACAAACCGCGCAATCACACCGGAGCGACATTCCATGGAGCGGGAGGACTTGCTCCACAATACAGATGTGGCTGACGAGCCGGTTCCAGCTCCCGCGTCCTGTCCTGCTGCAGATGTGGAGGAGCTGCAGCCTGCTCTATGGCCCAGAGAAGGTGGGCCGCATTGTGACGGCATGTGGCGTCCCTCACAATGTGGCCAACCTGCATGGCATCCCTCTGGCCGAGCAGCATTTCCCCCCGTTCGACCACCCACCCAGATGCCGAAGGGATGGACGTCGATCCCCGGCCGGGAAGCCGTCCTTGCCCGCCATAATTTCATCACCACAATGTGAATGAGGAAGAAGCAAACGATTACACCATTCATGAAGCCATATAATGGATTTATGTTGTTCAACTAAACGTTGAAGAACGTTAATCATGCGGTCGATCCGTAATTGATGCCTGAGACTCCACGTACAATCTCCTCTGTGACTGGAGGACTGCCTGTGTGAGGACCCTCCCGCTGCGTTCGGGTGGGCCGGAGGATGCGCCGCCGCGTCCGGGTGGGCTGCCGGCGCCACACACACTGGCCGACACATCCATTTCTGTTGATCATTAAAAATATGGGTTTATTTAAATGCCTGATTGTGTGTTATTTGTGCGTTCACATCCATGGCAAAGCATGTGGGGATGTTGTAGTAAAAATTGGACCCCCCACTTACCCTCCAGGCTCTGGGAGTCAGCGTGGGGGGCGGGGCGGCGTGTGTGAGCTCCTCCCTCTGACCCCCACCTGTCTGGCCGCTGAACATCCGACCACTTTGATGTGGTTCCGAACCCACCGCGTCCACTCTCTGGCAAACCTTCTCCCACTCACATTGTTTTTTTTTTTTATACTGCCGAACAAAACCCTTTGTTTCTCCTCCACCTCCCCGACCAGCACCTCCAGCTCACACGCCGTCAACTTCTTCTTCTTCCACATCTTTTTGCGAGCGTGGACAGGAGAGACCCTGTTTAGATAAAATTGCATATAGGTGGGCGTAACGAGGGCGGCCCCGGCCACGCGCTCAATTCCACGCTGAGTGGGATGTATCAAGGAATGGTGCGCGGATCCCGGCGCTCACACATCCAGAATTTTTTTTGCGGTATTCTTGCGCACGCTGGCATTTAGTGTGAGATCCACATAGTTGTTAGTACATAAGGCTCCAGGGGCCTAATGACTAGCGACTTGCACATTCTTTGCAACAGCACTGTTTGGGAGAGGGGAGGATGCGCCACTGCTGCCACTGGTTCCGGGTGGGCCGGAGGATGCGATGCGGCTGGTGGACTGGCCGCCACTTGCTGGCCTGCTGGTGCTGGGGCTGGGGGACGGGCTGGCCCGAAAGCTGCTCGTCCTTGCTGATGACTCGGGCCGGCGAACAGGCTGCCGCGGGAGTCAGTGGGGGTGCTGCACGTTGGCGGCGTGGCCGACCAATCAATTTCTGTTGAGCATTAAAAATATGGGTTTATTTGAATGCCTGATTCCGTGTTATTATTGCGTTTACATCGCCCATGATTGCAGCCACCCGCTGATCAAATTGTGTGAGCTGTTCCTCTCCCTGACCCCCACCTGTCTGGCTGTTAGTCCTCCGGAGGGCAGCTGTACGCCGCTTGACCTCCATCTTGAGGTCCGACCACTTTTTTTTTATCTCCGCGGGGGTGCGTTGCTCCGAACTCACCACGTACACCCTCTCGCAAACCTTATCCCACTCACTTTTTTTTGGACAGACGCCACTGGAAAGGCTGCCAAACAAAATTCTTTGTTTGTCCTCCACCTCCCCGACCAGCACCTCCAGCTCGCATGCCGTGAACTTCTTTTTCTTCAACATATTTTTGCAAGCACGGACAGGAGAGACTATATTTAAATAAATTAGCATATATATAGGTGGGCGACACTGGCAACTCCGACATGTGACACATGTGAGCTCAATTCCACGCTGTTTGGGATGTATCAAGGAAACGTGCATGGATTCTGGCATTTGACAGATTGATAGATACTGATTTTTTTCTGCCTTCGCAACTTCCGGGATTCTTGCGACCGCCCGCTGTTAGTCTGAGATCCACACAGGTACTGATACATGAGGCACTAGGTTAGAGTCCTATGATTCTACTGGGAGTGGAATAGATCAGGTTAGAGTCCTTTCCTTTCAGCCCTTGTTACCCTTAGTTAGGTTATGAAGGAAGGAGGATTTTAACCCTCAGTATGGTGGCATTTTATGGCCATCATGCTCTCTTTTTTTTGATAACTTTGTCTGGGTTGTAGTGCATGCAATTAAATTTGCAGAGGGGCTGGTGTTACGACCCTCTCTGCCCAGTCTGCCTGTGGCTTCAATTTGTGTGGCTGCTGTTGTTTCTGCAGGTACTGGAGGTGGGTGTGGCAGCATCATCAGGAACACTGGCGGCACCTGGGGTTGTGGGTGCCAGCGCCTCTTTAAAAACCCTTTGGCTTTCAGTTTCTGCCCTCTCTCCTCCCTGAGACACCGTTTTTGACTTTTGGGTTGACATTTTGATTTGCTTTTCTGCACCTTACAACATTACACTCATATACTGCTCCACTCATGCACTTGCCTACACTACTGATTTCACTGACTACACATGCCATCGTTAGTTTAGGTTTTTTTGTTCCTCTTAAGTTACTTCTTATCAAATTAATTGGGTTTTAATTGGCTTTGTTGTGTGCGTCTCCCGTCTTTTTCATGACCGTGCGGCCCGGTTCGTGACAGCTGGACTTTCATCTGATAACCCTAACCCTAACCTTAACCCATTAATATCTTTAAATATTTTTATAATAAGCTGATTACATCAAATAGTTACATTTGTTTTGTTCATGGCCATTTTGGGCCAATTGAAACCCATTCAAACCACATTTTAATTTTTTCTGATAATTTACAGTATAAAATTATGCAATTTAGGTTAGTATGGTTACATTCTAATCTCAACACTTGAAAGGCATCATTTCATCTAATATTCTTAGCTTCCACAAGGGAGTGTTTGGTAGATTGCTCTGCTCATATGAAATCAAAGACTGACACAATTTTACGTGAATGTGATGTTTAGGATGTCAGATGATGACAGCACAAAAAAAGCATAATAATTAATGCTCTTGTCAAGAAATTACATTTCCCAGAATCTACTATTACTGATACAGGAAAAGTCACTGGCACCGGGAATATAGCATGTTATGGATTTTGGGCTTGTTTTGCAACAGGTACATTGTGACAACAAAAATCGTGAAAGCAAATACTTCTTCCATACTAATGACAAGAGCTGACTTTGGTTAAACACTTAGTGCATGTTGTTTTTTTTGCTACTTTTACTGCATGGTGACGGCCCCAGGGCCTTTAGGTCGGGGTCTGGGTGTGTGTGTGTGGAGGTGTGTTTTCTCTTCCCCAGGTGCAGGTTCCGGATAGGCTGAGCCACTTGGGATTTGAGGCAGCTGGCGCCGCTGTCCTGATCCCTATGAAACCTGCCCCTTCCTGCATGCTCCCCCTCCTGTTCCAGCCCGGCACGACCACCTTGCATTGGGATGCTGATTTAGTTCTCCTTGTGGTTTTGAGTGTGTTTGGTTTACTAGTGACCGTTGGGGCCAGCTTACTGTTAATGTTTGCTTTGTGGTGGGGTTCCTACCAGCCATTGTTACTTTCATTAAATCAATCCTTCTAAGTCAAGCCGCCCTCTCGCCTGCTCTCCTTTAGTTGTTGTGGGTCCTGAGCCGGGCCGTAACAGCACATAAAAAATCTTTCGTGGGAGGCTATGTGTATGTGTTTTACGAACGTGACCAGAGGGTTAACAATGACGGTATTAATGCAAACTGTAAGAATAATTACCATTGACAGATAAGCCCACCCTCAAAATGTACCGAGCGAGCAGCAAACAGACACAGCAAAGCTACTAGAAAAGCACGGCAGCTGCTCTGTTGTTGGCTGAATCAAAGAGCACAGAAGTGTGTTTGTAGTCCCTCCGTCTGAGCCTCTGAAGACCAAGTGGATCCATTTTATTTTTGCTGGAAATGTATCAACAAAACTTCCCAAAGTTTTGCATGTGTGCGCCAAGCAGCTAAACACCTGAAGCTAAAGCATGGATTGGCTCCAACTGTTCGTGACACAACTCCAAAGGTGGGAGCTGGAAGTAATTTCATGTTAGTGATGTGTCGGTCACGAACGATCCGGATCAAAGAGCCGGCTCTTTAACATGAACGATGGGAGCCGGCTCCCGTCTGTGAGCCGTTTTTTTTTCTTTTTCTCTCTAAAAAAACTCTAAGGCAGAATGACGGGATGACGGTGCTCCATGCGTGCAGTGCATGACTGTCACGTGCAGGCTGTGTGCAACCAATCACGCGAGGATACACCACGCACAGAGGGGGGGGTGCCATGTGCTTGTGCTCATTATTAGACGGATGCGCTCAGGAGAGAAAGGGGAATCGAGGAGAGAAGGAGCGATGGAGAAAGGAAGGAACACAAAAATGAGTGAGAGGAAACGGAGCAACATGGATTTCACACTAAAGGCCAGCGTACACAAGAATCCCCGAAAAAAATTTCCGGATGTATCAATAAGTGTGTGCGCCAGGATCCGCGCACCTTTCCTCCATACATCCCACTCAGCGTGGAAATGAGCGCGTGGCCGGGCCGGCCCTCGTTACCGCCCACCTATATGCAACTCTATCTAAACAGGGTCTCTCCTGTCCATGCTCGCAAAAAAATGTGGAAGAAGAAGAAGTTAGCGGCGTGTACGCTGGAGGTGCTGGTCAGGAAGGTGGAGGAGAAACAAAGGGTTTTGTTCGGCAACCTTCGTCAGTATAAAAAATACAAACAATGTGAGGAGAAGGTTTGACAGAGAGTGAACGCGGTGGGTTCAGAGCCACATCAAAGTGGCGGGACGTCCAGCGGCCAGACAGGTGGGGGTCAGAGAGAGGAGCTCACACACGCCGCCCCCAGCGCTGACTCCCAGAGCCTGGAGGGTAAGTGGGGGGTCACATTCTTACTGGAACATCCCCGCATGCTTTGCTATCGATGTAAACGCAAGAATAACACACAATCAGGCATTTAAATAAACCCACATTTTTAATGATCAGCAGAAATGGATGTGTCGGCCAGTGTGTGTGGCGCGGGCAGCCCACCCGGACGCGGCGGCGCATCCTCCGGCCCACCTGAAGGGAGGGTCCTCACACAGGCAGTCCTTCAGTCACAGAGGAGATTGTACGTGGAGTCTCAGGCATCAATTACGGATCAAGCGCCTGATTAACGTTCTTCAACATTTAGTTGAACAAAATAAATCCATTATATGGCTTCATGAATCTTGTAATCGTGTGCTTCTTCCTCATTCACATTGTGACCATGAAATTCTGGCGGGCAAGGACGGCTGCCCGGCCGGGGATCGGCGTCCATCCCTCCGGCATCTGGGTGGGTGGTCTCACGGGGGGAAATGCTGCTCAGCCAGAGGGATGCCATGCAGGTTGGCCACATTGTGAAGGACGCCACATGCCGTCACAATGCGACTCACCTTCTCCGGACCATAGAGCAGGCTGCAGCTCCTCCACATCTGCAGCAGGACAGGCCGCGGGAGCCGGAACCGGCTCGTCAGCCACATCTGTATTGTGGAGCAAGTCCTCCCGCTCCATGGAATGTCGCTCCGGTGTGATTGCGCGGTTTGCCAGGTCCTCCGAAAGCGCAAGTGCTGCCATTGTTGACAGTTGTACATTGTGCACAATAGTGAAGGCTCTTTAACAGCCACGTAGGCGATTGTGTTGTGTTGATCACTGCTTTGTGCCCGATGTGTGCACGGTTGTCAAATAGTGACAGTCACCAACAGGCTGGACTGGCCATCAGGCAAACATTGTCCCGGTGGGCCGGTGGCTCAGTGGGTGCAGGGGAAAAAAACACTTGCGGTACAGTTGTTTGTGTCGCATCCAACACAGCGCTGTTTCCCCTACGTTCATCATCGCGCGTAACGCGATGTGACCCCCCATGTTACAAGCACCCCCCCCCATGCCCGGTCCGACGTTGCAAGCTGCCCCCCCCCAACTGAGCGAGCCGGTCTGCTCGTAAATTTCCCGAGCCACTTCCTTGTTCCAGTCCAGCATTGGTCACCAAACATCGCCACACAGTGTCGCCAACGGACCAAAGTGCCGCTCACGAAGAATCTGGATTTACGCACATTTCCACGTTACCTCCGAAGCTGCCGTGGCAGACGCAAGAATCGACGCACTTTTCAGGATTGATACATCCCATCGTGAGCTCCGATCCTTTCGTACGCACGTTTTTCTTGCGTAAACGGTGATACATGAGGCCCCAGGCATGGTGTCGTGGACATGACCACCGCGCGGCGCGGCGGACTAGTCCCCCGGTGAATGTGTCCATTTCCGCGGCGCTGCCTGGTGATGGTTTCCCTGTCCCTGTAGCATTAGCACTGCTGCTAATGATTGTGTACTTGAATCATATGCAAGAGTCATTAATATCTGGAGACATTCAACATCAGATCTATGAGCGCAAGCCTCATTTGAAGCTAGCGTTAGACACTTATTTGTCATTTGGATAGTTCGACCATTCACGGTGCTGTCTGTGCACTGCAGAGTAACGTTAGCCTCTGTTGTTTCGATGAATGAGTGGTCTGCAGCCTTTACCAATGATAGATAGATCCCCCCCGTGCTTCTCTAACATTCTTTGAGTTATATGCACCAATTCTGAGAGTAGCCGCAGCAGCTAACGGCTAATGAGAGCTGCTGGTGTAACTTGTGTGTTGGTTGGTTAGTTGGTTGTTTGGTTTATTGAGATGTGTTTTTCTTGGCTGCAAAGTAGAGCTGATAAAGACTGCATGAGAGTTTGAGGTGTGTTTTTGGGCTTGATTTCTATTACTATTATGATAGCCATCACCATGAATCCGCTGTAAACATAAGCGCATGGTATTGCGCTAATGTTTACGAGAGTGGAATCCTCTCACCTATATATGTCTGTGTTCTCCCTGAGAGGAGTCTGGAGTGGGCGTGGCACAGACACAGAAACAGCCCATTCTCCGTAGAGCTCACAGCAGCGATTTTTAGACTGGCTGAAATTCAGGACCAAGGCTGAATTTGGGGTAATACACTTTGAATACGGTGTTGTTGGACCTTCGACGCATATGAAATTGTTGAAAAAAAGTATAATATGGGACCTTTTAAGGCATGACCTTTGTAGACTGTGTAGACTCTGTCCCATGAAGAATGTGTCCTAAGCATTTCTTGAATGGAGACACAGCTTTAGTGTTAAAGTGAGAAGCGTCTGCAGGCTCAGGCAGCAACAAGATGACTCAAGTAACAAATCCCGAGTGTAATTAGCTTTTAAGCCATCTAACATGCCTTTTCAATAACTGCAGCCCTCAGACTCAGTGACAGGTGTGAGTAGCAATAAATTATGAATTGTAGATACGCCCTCACTGTTCCCACTAAATAGAAGCCAATTTTCCATTTGACATTACAAGAGCTTCGTTCTTGCAGATTCGTCTTAAAGCCCCACTTTGAGTTACAGTAATGTTGGGTGGATTTGTAACATCAAAGTTCCAGTTAATTTTGCTGAAATACCATTACTATGCAAAAACACATCTTGCAAATCTCTGCTGGCAGGGTTTAGTGCTGCTCATCAGTAAAACCATTATGTATAGTAATGTAATGACACAAATGGTGATTTGCCCAAGATGAAGAATATGTCAGGCCTGGCTCCCTTCCACAGTTTCACTCCACTGCAAAATGTTACCTTGAGATTAAGGGGATGAAACTGCTGCATTAAAATGAGGAGTCAATCAACAACACTGACAAATATTATTGCCTCTTGGCAGCAGAGGCAGAGATCATCAATCGCTTTACTGATTCCAGTCAGTAACACTCAATTCAGTTTAGATCTGTTGTCACTGACCACAGTGCTGTTTTTTCATAATCAAAGCAGCCAAATGCCCCCAAATAAAGTTTATTATGTACATCAGCAAGTGATACATTACCAACACCTACTGACTATCAATCTGATTTGAGGTCAGTGCAGTCTGTTTATAGTCGGATCTGTCACTGACCACAGTACCCATTTCCCCTGACTGGCCCACATAACACCCATGGAGCCCCCCCACTCTGTGGTGCTGTGTGTGATGAGGATTTTTCTTTGTCGCAAACCCAGATATTGACAGATATGCACCTGTATATTATCGTGCATATTACCTGCACAAGATTCCACCAGGTTGTAATTACAGTTTGGTTAATGAAGACATTTTTTTAACACACAAAAAGAACCAGGAGACTGTGACACTCCCATCCCTGCACGAACCACACAGAATCCAGTCTTCTGTGAATTGTTTGCACAAAGGCAGGAAGAGGCGTTTGACTCTGAATATGTCTGACCTCACATGGTGGAAAATCTCCCAGTGCTTCCAGAGATTTCTTTTCATGGTTGTGTAGTTATGACCGAGCTGTGAACGGAATATCAGCATTGTCAACAATTTACAGCCTTGTGGCACTAATATCTGTAGAAACTTTTCACCTTGGAAAATATCTGGAGAACAAAAGGTGGCATGTTTTTGTTTGCCATCAAGGGTGATTAACTACATACTGTACATAGGCAATGTATTTTCAATATAATTTCATCCAGCATTTGGTGCACAAGCAGGAAAAATCCCTTTATCCCACAGTTAAAAGACATTTTTGCCTTTGCTGAAAATTTTCTCTAATACTGCATTAAAGAATTCTACCTTGTACAGTAATGGTTGACGCCTTGTCCACTGAATGTACCAGTTGCAATGCCTCAGAAGTCACTAATTTAAACTCTTGTTCCCACAACAGGATGGTGTGAATGTGACAGAAAAACCTTGCTTTTAAAAATGATTTCCAAAGATACGAATGGAGTTATTACAGTTGGCCATCGCTACAGTGATCTCCAACCCCGGCAATCTTATCTGAACACATCCAAATATCTTCAGAAAAGAGCAGAATGTGCTACTGACTAAACCTTATTACTTCTTTTATCTGACATAACTCATCAAAAAAGGTCCAGTATAAAGAAAAGTTAGGGGGGGAAAAGAAATTGATTTTGTTGGCGGAAGGTCGGAGCTCAAGCTGAAATTGGGCGTTAAAATGACACAGTCGGCTGCTCACACTTGCAATATTCCTCCGCAGGTCAAGGGAAACTGTGAGACTGGTACAATTAATGCTTACAGGCAGAGGCTTGTCTCGTTTTGGGCTCCCACTTCTCCTGTGCAGACAGAGGGCAGAGCTGAAAAAACACACACAAAAAAATCATTTAACAGGAACACTGGCACTGAGGGTGCTGAGGGGGCCAACTGGCTGGGAGGCAGAAGGCATTAGCGTGTTAGCATAAGCAGCCTATGAAACACACTTGCTTGTTAACTGGTTGAATTCTACCCTTTGCTGTCTATACCTCTGCCAGGGAAGTTTAATGTTTTGTTGGGGCAGATCTATACTCAGTTTATGTTCAACCTTATATTGTATTTTCTGTATCACCTAAAAGGCAAATTACAGGCTGCAAGTTGAATGCGCAAACTGAACTGGGAATGTGATGTAAATTAGTTTATCGATGCCTTGTTTTGTGGTGTAAACTTGACTGGACCATGGAGCCTCTGGCCGGTTTGAACATTCACACTCTGAGAAGCAGGAGATGAAAGGATGCTTGGACAATTTTCTCTATAATAAATTAGCTAAATCAATACACCACCATGATACGCATCTAAGAGCAGCTGCAAACGAGACATCCTTATGTGAAAAGTCAAAGATCCAAATGCACTGACTGACACTCACTATTGTTCTCAATACAATAGTGATTCTGGAACACAAGCTTTTAGGGGCAAAAACAAAAAGTTCAGTAATCAATTCCATGATGGATTTTACCAGTGAAACTCCAAAAGTTTTTTGGGACCATGCAATGGCTATGTTTACATGCAGTCAAATAACCCTTTTCTAATTGGAATATTAGCAATAAACCGGTAGCATGCCGCCATGTAAACACCAACAACCCGATTGAATAACCGGAATATGGTTGTAACCCTGTATTACTCCTTTTCTAACCCAAATATTCGATCATGTATACGCCTATCGGGATATACATATCAAAAGGAACATTTGTGTTCTGCTCTAACTTTCTGAAAACACCAAATGATGCAATGGCTTACATGTAGAACCTCTCTGCTACAAAAAGTCTGTAGAAAAACTTCTAAAAACGTCATCCCCACTCAATGATAGGAGGGGCCGGATGTAAGATGGTAAATAGGAGTCTTATTATATTCGGGTTCTAGAATCCCCCCCAAGATAGTTTGTATCTGTTATTGTGGTGTTTGCTCGCCACAATGGTTCCATTCTGTGAGGAGCACAGCATGTGGGCAATTCCATTTTAGAAAATAAAAACACCAACAGCTGACACAAAGCTTTGCTGAGCCTAAAAAGGAACAAGTATCGACAAGCTTCCTAGAAATCTAGTGGAGTCAAAAGTACAATATTTGTCTTTCAAATGTGAAATATAGTGGAGTGAAAGAATCCCCCAAAAATTTATACTCAAGTACAGTACGGATATTCAAAAAATTGGCATGGCATTTGTGGACGGTAGAACGTAATGGGATTACTAGACCCACAAAAAGGTGAACGGAAAGTTACTCAAAGCAGGTTTTTATGAGACATTGTCTGTGCGTCGCTGGTTTGATTGGGTAATTGATTACAATTACCATGTATACCCTTTGCCTCTTTGAATTAAAGCATCTCTTTTTCCAGGTTAGCCGTCTGTGAAAGCAAACCGGCTTAGAATGTTGTTGGACATTGTGATTACCACAAAAATCACTCATCTATCGGCACCCCTGCCTGTGCTTTCACTCGAGGGTTATCGGTGGAAAGAGAAATGAAAGAACACCCCCCCCCCCAACAACATGTATTCGTTTTTCAGACTGACCCGTTCATCTTACCCCCCGAAACGCGTTGCTTTGACAACTTGGCAAGTTGGATTATCATCAGTCCTTTAGCTGAAGGCTTCAAAATGTGCATCTGTCCACTTCTCATATCATGACATTAAAGCTATCTTTTTTCCACTCCCCCAAAAAAGTCTTTGGCGGATTTCCCGGAGCACTTTCAGTGGGATGAATCTGCCTGTCATCAGCAGCCTGTCTGTCACGCAGTGTGTTCCAGTGTCTGCTTTGGCTACAGTTTAGCCGCCACTCGCCCCAACAGTCAGGCTACTCATGCCCATTTACGGACTGCTCTAAAGTATTAGTGCTCGAAAGCAGCAATATTGAAAATCTGCTGGGATAAATATGCTACATAAATGCAGTCTATCAAGAAAAAAAGGCCAGTGTTGGGCTGAAAGGCTATTTAAACCTCCCGGTGGTTCCTCCCTGGATGAGGTCAGGCAACCTATTGATATAAGCAGCGTTCGTGTTATATCAGGCATTTTATTTATTCTGCAAAACAACGACATGTAATTTCTCTTGCCTTCCTGTTTATGTGCATGTGTGGAGAGAATTTATTATTTCTCCTTTTTCAATTCAATACAGAACACAGAAAAATTGACCTCCTGCGCCTCAAGGCACAATAACAGATGTTTAGCGGCGCTTAATAGAATACACACCAGCACCTTCATGCACAATATCCAAACAGTCATAGGAGATGTTTTCAATGCTTAAATATCTTCTTGGAAATCTCATCACCAAACTATAGCAGAAACTCTGCCAGTTCCCCTTGAGGTGTTGGCAAAGAGTAATTGAGGGAGCCTTTCTTTCACTTCCTAGATCGCGGTGATAGACATGCTGCCTCCTTCTCTCAAACCCCCAAGACTCCCCTTATCATCCTGCCCTCAGATTCATTACCGTAGGTCCTATGGCACCCACAGCCATCGGATTCTGTCTAACAAAGCCGGTTGTGGACCTCTCTGGCACAGAGAAAGGATAAACTACTTGTATCTTTTCATCCGTAAATCTATAAAAATCTATGCACGGCTGGAGCGCAAGACCCGAGTAAACTCTGCCGACTGGTTTGCAGTTTTCAGTTCCTGTGTTTTTTTCCAAACTCAGAGGATTTGCACCAAACATGCTGAATTATACATAATTTCTCATGATGGACACTGAAAAACAATGTTCTCAAAGCACCTCCACGCCTCACTAACCCCATCCTTCCAGGGCTAAAAAGGATGGTTCATCCAAAAAAATGAAAATCCATTCATTATCTTCCCTCCACCACGCCATTTGGAAGCTTCTGTAACATTTTTAAGCTCGATACAAAGGTGACCTGTCCCTTTAAGAGATTTCTTCTTTCAAGTGCATGCTGATGATAGATATCCCACACTCCTTTCCTCCTGGCTTGAGTCAGTTGGAGGAGTATGCCCAAAAATATTCTGCCTATAAATCAGCTGATGTGTGTCTTTTGACTTTTTCCCAATTTGGCATCCCAAACAGATCAGAATGAAGATGTCATTAGCTGCGTTACGCACAGTGGCGGATCAATTCGGCTAATTTATTGTGGAGAAAATCATCCAAGCATCCTTTCATCTCCTGCTTCTCAGTGTGTGAATGTGGAAACCGGCCAGAGGCTCCACGGTCCAGTCATGTTTATACAACATAACAAGGCATCGATAATCTCATTTACATTTCATTACTCATTCAGCTCGTACACCCAATTTACAGCTTCTCCTCCACGGAAAATGCAAAATGATGTTGAATATAAAGTATGAGTCCACGCAGAGGTGGCACAAAAAATCTGCCCCCAACATTTCTTTTGTTCTTTTTTGGCCTCCCCGCACTAAAAAATTTGGTTTTAGGGTGCACTACTACCAGTTCTTTAAAGCCTGTTCAATTTCATTATCTACTTCGCTATATTTTCAGGGTTAAACTGCCCCTTAAAATAGAAGTCAGCGTGAACAAATCAAGCTCATTCACAATGTGTTCGTACTTGATCAGGCAGAAATCAGAGTACAAGCTCCGAACCTGATGAAGCACAAAGACGAGTGTCCTCCTCGTTTGCTCCTCCCAAGGTTTTTTTTCTTTTAACCGGGAGAAGAATATGAGAGCAAAGGATGGAAAATCCAATCTGCACAGCCAAAATTGATGGCAAACCCCTCGACGGCCTGCCGTGGAACAGATGGTATTACAATATGAGGACAGCACTATTAACAGATCTATCCATTTTGTCTCCGTGTCGAGAGAGAGCGGCACATAACCGGGCAAGCCAAAATTGTCAGATGGCAAGTCCAACCTTTTATGTGTTAAGAGAGTCGCTCTTTGCAGGAATTGACAGTGATGCGTTCGGGACGCTGCCAAGTGGCATCTCGTCAATTTAAGTATCATGTTTTTGTATTTTGTCTTTTTTATTGTGGTTCAGAACAGGATGTTAAAAATGCTTAATAACAACATAATAAGAGAGTGAGAGCTCAAGCTCGTATTCTGGTATTCCGAGATCCTGTTTGCTGTTTCCTGCTGGAGAAGGAAGGCAAAGTTAAGTGCGACATGACAATTTCAGATGACCATTGTCTAATTGGGCTTAATTAGTCTGATTACAGGGTTCTTCTGTAGTGGATCTCCAGATAAAGTGGAAGCTGTCACTTGTCCTCAGATTACAGAGATTTGTTGGGGGGAAAAAAAAACATTTTGTGAAATTCCATTTAAAGGTCAGCCACTGCAACAATACATTCACAGAAACAATGGTAGGAGGGGTTGAGAATAATTTTCTAAATGGACATTAATTGCAGTCACAAATAATTTTCCTGTGGGTGCTGAAGTGCTTTTCGAAATATAGTGAAATGTCAAATATTAATCTCTCATGAGTCGTACTCTGACTTGAAGAGCAAAGACTTCGCTCTGATGATTGTATCCGGTGAAGTTGGCAGGGAGCCGCCGAATCTCATGAGGACAATTTGTTTCAAAGCGTCTGCTGAGTGTTAAAAAAAAATAGCACAAATTGCAGTGTGATCTTTTGTTACTTCATGGGCGTGTTGCCTCCATTTAATGAGGCCTATATAAAGTAAAACCAAAGGAATAGGTTAACATTCCATAGTCTGGAAACCTTTGATATTTTGAATGTGTTGTTGTCTTGGTTGATGTGCTCCACATTTATACTACTAAAAATAATGCCCAACAACAAAATGAAAATGAATGTTTTTTTAGGCGCTTTCATTTAGCTAATTTAGGTCTTCTTGATGTCATCTATTAATGTGATATATAATTCAGGCCGACCTTGCATATCCACCCTGCAAATTGACTCATGCGTCAGAATCACAATTTCATTGGTTGAAGTTGACCTGTGACATATCTAGTTTTAAAGGAATAAATGTTGAATTTTCAATATCACAATGAAAAGAAAAATATACAATAGGATTATGGGCCACAAATAACGCCATTTCAATTCTTTCTTTCAATGCTTTTTTTCACCCTGCCAACCCCAGTTTCATTGAAATGCATGAGGATGGATGACCCCCACTCGCCCCTCAACTCAGACCTCTCAGCTTCTCACCTCCTCGTGCACAGAGTGCACTCAGCCGGGCGCAATTGTCTGTGAGCGAGGACAGACACAGATCTGATGAGATGCATTAGCCTCTCATCAGACGCCCACTCCAGCTGGGTCAGGGTTTTCCACTGGGCCCCGTTGAGCGACACTGTGGAAGACCCTCATCCCATTACAGTGGGTCATTAGATCCCGAGTAGGTCACCAAACCAAGGGACCAAAGCTGCTTTCTCATGGTGTTCACTAAAATGACCCGCTCACGCCCTGAATAACGTGACCCCCCACGTTCATACTTTTATCCTGCTCGTATAGAGAGAAGAATTGACGATAAAGTTTACATTTCTGTTTCAGGATGCATGTGGTATTACTGCTCTGGCCAATCAATCAGCGCCCATGACTTAAACATTATTGACTGTTACTACTGTTTGTGATATAAAAAAACAGTTAGACGAAGCAGAGCAACCATCATGAAAGATGAATTTTGTATAGTGCAGTTAAAAGACTGTTTTCTTTCATCCCTGTGTACTTCACTTTCTTTCCTCTAATTTCCCTCTCACTAGCTGGCTCGTGTTTTCATCTGTTATCCCTCATTTAACTGATTAAGTTAACCAGATCACAGCTTCTTTAGAGAGAGCTCAGTCGCTAGGCTAATTCTCTGCCGCTAATTCTCTTCCCAAATGTATCCATTTTTATCGTGTTCCTTTCTCTAAACATGTTGATTGTATCCAAGTGTGTTTTATTTCTCAAAAGACATGTTATACAATTCTTATCGATCGTGTTTTAATGTGTTTCTTTCTCAATGGTGTGCTTCCTTGCCTTAATTTCTGCTGATTTTTGGAAAAATAATCCTTTATTTAGACAATTGTAATTAACGAGATAAAGGGATTTCTTTCCTCTGATTCCTCAGTTGTCAAATGTAACCGTGAGATCAAAGAAATAGAGCCAAAACAAGCAGAGATGAAAAGGGTTTGGTGTGGATTTAATGTCACAAAGCCTGCTGCTTGTGGTCTTGATGCAGCTCAGTTTTTGCCCAAACAGGAAGTGTCCCGACCGGGCTTTGGAGGTGTCCAGCTGTGGGCAACTTGCACACGGTCGATTTCTCGGCACTTTGGCTGACTTCCCTGCAGCTCCCAAAGAAAAACAAACAGTAACAGAGGTTTTGAGGACTTACGTGGTGATGATAAAACTGCTTAAAACACCATTCACTGGTAACCACTCCTTTCAGTTGACTACAAACCAAATCATGTAAAAAAATTAAACAGATGGTTGCCATGCCCTGATGTCAGACAAGGTCAAATGAGTGCAGATACCAAAACGTTTGTGCAGCCCTTTGGCACATTTCGTTTTTTAGGAGAGAAAGTGAAGTAACATTAAAAAGTAGAAGTGTACAAACAACGTATATGCTACTGTGTGCTTACGGCCCCATTTGCGTGCCAAAGCAAGTCTAGTCCAAGCACAAATTATGGCATTACAGCAATTGTTACACTGCTTGTCAATTTTTGCCATTTTCATGTCAGAAGTTGCACCGTGATCACATCAGCTCAAAAGACATCCATTTTTTAGACATGCTCAACCTCTAGTCCATTGCATCTGATGTCAATCAAAGGCATGCGTCACAGAAGATTTCTAGATGATGGCCTACTTACCATGGCCATTGCAGCCAAATCAACAAAGCTGCAAGTGTAATGGAGACCCAAGAGGTCACACCTATCTCAGCCCATGGAACCAGGTTGTGGCTCGAGATGGAGAAAAAAACACAACCATCTCAGTCCGCTGAATTGAATCAGGAGACAGAGAGAAAGTTAAATCAGGATCTACTTTTTAGATGACAGAGCAGGACAAGAGGAGGGCAACATCGGTCCCTTACTTTCCCCTCTTGTTGCAATGTCATAGTGGCCACCCATGTAAAAAAAATAAAAACTCTAGGTCCTTGTGCTCTGCTGCCCAAATTCTCAAAAATGATTTGGTCACACACTTTGGCTCACAAAAAGTTGTGTCAGACACATTTGAAAACTATTAAAACCAAACAAATGTCTTCATACCATAGTCCCAAATGTATGATGGTCCCATCCTGAGCTGTGGTTCTGCCCTAAGGTTTCTTCCATTAAAGGGAGTTTTTCCCTACTCCTGTTGATGGGTGGTTGATTGCTCTTTTGCGCTTTTGTGAAAATACAAATAATAAAGACCGCGGTCAATGTTAAAGTGCCGATAGATAACTATAATTTGGTGCTATATAAATAAAACGAAATTGAATAGATACCCACTACCTCAATTTTATTTATTTATTTATTTAGCATTGTTGTCTATGCACAGCTCTTACAATACACACCCTCAAATTGACAGTCCCAAGCCATGCACAGAGCATTGTATTACACTTCCAGAAAGGGATGTTTTCATTCTTTTTGTTCAAAATGATTTCATTCAATCATTAGATAAGCTAAACAGAAAGTGCTCCTAAAGAAAAACAGACAGTCAAGGAGGTTTTGAGGACTCACTTGGTGATGATAAAATTGCTGGGGGGAAAAAACAACTTTGATTGGCAACCTCTTCTTTCAGTTGCCTACAAACCAAATAATGTCTAAAAATGTTTAGCCATGCTTTGCTTTCAAACAGTGTGAATTGAGTGCAGATACGAAAAAATGTGTGCAGGCCCTTGGCATATTTAGTTTTTTAGGTGATATAACATTACAAATTTGAAGTAAACAAACAAAAATAATGTTTATGTTACTGTGTGCTCATGGCGTATGTTTGCATGGTTTTGTGAAAAATGAATTCATTCCAGCATTATATAAGCTTAGAGTCGTGTCAGAACCATGGACAGCTACCACATGCCCACACAGCTCAGTACACTTTTACATTTTATAATCAGAAGTTACAAACATCAAAACACTTCGGCTGCGTCTTTCTTTTGTGCTTGAATATGTGGATGTCCATGTTGCTGCGTTTTTCTATTCCCATTGAATCTATTGAACTAAAAATCATACCATAACATTCAATGAAAGCCGACTTGAACCACAACAACACGGAGAATGTTGTCAAGATGCAGTCGACATCTTTTATCGCACATTTGTAGAGGATCAGAATAATAAGATAATAAGAAGCATAATATGTGCATTCCTCTCAGGACGCCACAGACAAGGATGGTAAGGAACAATCAACGACAATGAGCAAGGCCGTTCCCTGCCGCCACCTCAGGGACTTTCGGAAAGAATGTTCTGCTTCACAAGTGGAGTGGATATTTATTTATTTTTGTCAGGGGATTACGTGTATCAGCAGAGAAACATCCCTTTAGTGCCATTCCGTTCGCCTCTTGGGGCTACGGATGACATTGGGTAGTGTGGAAAAAGAGAAAGCTGAGAGATGTAATATAAAGAAACTGTTGGGCCAAAGGTCAGATTACAGTTGATCTGGTGTAAGTACACAGTGACCTTGACAATATTACACAGCACTCACTATTTCCCCCTGTTTCTACGCTTTAATTTCCTGTATAATGTAAAGCAAAAGTTAATGTGCAGTGACTACAGAATCATGATCACAAAATAAAGTACATGACTTATGGGGATGCTTAAAAAAAATTTGAATCTTGAAAAAGTTAATTTTCCCTCTCTAATATTAACTAGAAAAGAAAATCTCATACATTTTTAAAAATGTTATATAAATAGATATCAGCCGCTGTTGTTTTATTTCATGATCACGGGTGGCAGCTCATGAAAATCAAAAATGCAGTATCTTGAAATATTAAAATCAAAAGATTAGAAAAAAAAGTTATGAGAAGAAAACAGCACAAACGATGAGGATGTGTGTGTGTGTTTCTGTGAAGGGCAGGTTGACCTCATTTGTACAGTGAGCCCCGCAAAAGCTTCTGTGCCTCACACTTTAGTCTTAATGGGCACTTGAGCGCTGTAGGAAATTAAGGGAAATCAGTAACACAAGTAGCAATGACGACGGGGGGTGTGTGTGGGGAGGGTGAATGAGAGCACCACAAGTCAAATGAGCACTGGGACAAAGCCAGGCATTCCATTTAGCGCCATCACTAGCAACACCCGATGCTCCATGTCGTATCACCATCAGTCTTTTTGTGTAATATTTTTGCATTGAGGACCGAGCAGAAATGGAGGCAACCTTGATTTTTTCTGACAAGGTTGGAGAAACCTTAAAGAAGCTATATCATTTTTTTGAGGGGTTGGGTGGGTAGGCAGGTGTCTTCTCTTTTCCCTGCGTGTTGGGTAGCTGCTAGGTCACACGTCTGGCAGGAACAAAATGGACAGTCCGTGCCAAAGGGAAAATGCTGCTCGCGAGCTGGCTGAAGGGCCACATTCATTGTCCACTTTTTTTTCTCAGTAAAAGCATATCACTTCTCTGTTCGCAAAAACAAAATTCTTTGTCTTCGATCGGATGGGTTTGCCTTATTTTGGATGTGAATGTGATGGATGTAGGAGAGGCTCGGACATTGTGTGTCTGCCGCTCGCTCTGCCAGGAATAGCTCGCAATGATGAGTGTAATATTAGTGGCAAATGGGGATCAGAGCATGTTTTTGCTGGCAAAGGTTTTTGCGGTGGTGGTCAACGTGGTAGTGGGAGATTGGGCCTGTGTGAGCCCACCAATGAGCATCATCCAACATGTCTTCCAAATTAGGAGGTTCCTAACAATGAGGTTCCAAGCTTTATTTTGGTAAAAACCTTTTTTTCTTTGGTTTCTGCTGTAACTTAATTCTTTTTTTTCACTCTGTTTGATGCACTGAAGAAGGCTTATGCCGAAACATGTCTACCTGTGTTCCCCTGTTACATTTTTTTAAAACTTTTTTTGAGGTCTTTGATAAGTGATGTTGACCACTACCTTTTTTAATTAATTTCTTACAATCTAATCTTTACTATCAGTTTTTTAAAAGCACAGCAAGGTGTCCCTGGATCTGTCCCTGGAGTGCATTTCAATCATGAAAAAAAAAAATATAGCCATCTCACACCCTCAGAGATTAGATGTTCTCAGCCAGTGGTGTGCACTGCAATGGGGGTGGGGGTCATGGGTGGGGGCAGGGGGAAAGTTTTCCCCCTCGTGGCCCAATTGTTGAAAAACACACTTTAAAGTGTACTCTATGGAGGCAAAAACGCATGCAAAAACTCTGCAAAACACACTAAACGGCCCTCTTGGCTCGTTAAAGTGCTAAACTGCTAAATGACAATAAAGTTGAATCTAATTTAACCTAAAACATGATAAAATGTCGTCTTTGGAGGCAAAAACGCACACTTAATGCGTGTTCCACTTATGTGGTCTGTTTTGTATTTATTAATGTTTATTTATTAAGGACCCAACTTTGGTCTTTCAACTTATTTTAACTTATCTATTGTTCCGGGCCTTGTAAGAAATGTTATTTGCTTTTAATCCTGTCCAGTGAGCATTTTGAGTACCTGTCAGGTCTGTTCTTGTGCTGTTTTAACTTGTCCTCTGTGTCTGTCCTGTGTCAAATGTCTATGTCAGGGGTGTCAAACATACGGCCCGCCGACCCGTTAGGGATTCCAATGCGGCCCATAGGATAAATTTTGAAAGTGAAAAAATGCATGAAAAACGAACACTTGAATTTTTTAATGAAATGCAATTCCTAAATTATCCACTGGGGGCGCACTTTTTTTGTCAGAGTAGAGGGGCACACTGCTGTAATTAGAGTAGAAGAAGATGACAGCGGCTTCTCAAAAAAGAGAAAAGTGGATACTGAGTGCAGAGTTTTCCAATCAAAATGGGCCGCTTCCTATTATTCACAGAAGTGAAAGGGAAACCTCTGTGCTTGGTGTGTAATGTTGGTGCTCAAGGAATATAATATGCAGCGGACCTATGAGAATCATCATGGCGAAAAATATGACCGCTTGCAAGGACAACTGAGAAGAGAGAAGATAAATGAATTGTTGGTGGGTCTGAGGAAACAGCAGTCCATTTTCACCCAGAGCCAAGAGGTCAATGACGCAGCAGTAAAAGCCAGCTACCTGATTGCAAATGAAATAGCATCAGCATCAAAGCCGTATTTTGACGGTGAGTTTGTTAAAACATACATGCTTAAAGCTGCAGAACTCGTGTGTCCCGCGAAGCAACAAGCTTTTACCAACATTAGTCTGACGAGGAAGACTGTGGCAGAGAGGATTTCGGAACTATCAGCAGATTTGGCCAGACAGTTGAAACACAAACACAAAGTCAAGTCATTTCTTGCATTTTCTGTTGCAATTGATGAGAGCACTGACATTACAGACGTTGCACATGTTTGTCTTAAGAAATCTGAGGTTGTTCATGATCTGTTTTGTAAGAGGATATTTCATTAAATATAATGATTTACCTAATATACTTGTACTTGTACTAATATACTTGTGCATGAAAACAAAGGGAAAAACATGGACTTATTGTTATTTACAGGTAATTGTGCTATGATTTTACTGGTCCGGCCCACTTGACATCTAATTAGGCAGTATGTGGCCCCTGAACTATGATGAGTTTGACACCCCTGGTCTATGTATAATGTATAATGTCTGAGAAGCCTTCTCCTGTCCACTGTAGAACAAATCTACGGGTACCAATAAAGTCAACTTGAATTTACGTACCCTCTCCAAAAGGCAAAAGAGGCAAAAACTCATGCTAACTTACCGCCCTGGTTGGCAAATTACACCAAACTGCTCTCTTAGCTATGTTAAAATGCAGTAGAATAAGGAAATGGCTGTACTGCATTGAAAATGTTGTGGGGGAGGACCCCTCAACCCCCTCAGGGATTTATTTCCTTCATACATCCATGACTCTTTGTGTTCTGCACAGTCCACCATTGAATATCCACAGCTCCATTGATGCTGAACTTAACAACAAAAGTAGTCTAGTTAGTCTGTTTTACGGCTGTTTTAATGTGCTGTTTGTAGAACATTCAAATGTCGCCCCTGCCCTTCAAAAAGTGTACGCAGGCCACTGTTCTCAGCATCAGCTTCTTCCACTGCCATGATCAGCTGATGCTGGCTCCTTCCTCATCAGCCTATTGTGGCTTCAGCTCAGTTTTCAAATATCCTCTCGGTGTCTTCTCACTGCAGCCTTTCATGCCGAAGGCGGACACCCTCCAACTCTCCTGTTCCACCTCAGGCAGTTGTTGAACCCGGCAAGATCCAGCCTCCACCATCAGTGTTGGGCTCCTTTTGGGTCTATTGCCTTCGTTATTTGCATCATCGAGCCAAATGGACTCCCAGATATATTCTGTTGCACCATTCTATCATAAGAAATGTATCATTCTACATGCTGTCTGAGAATGTGCTGAATAAATAAAGCTCACTTGAAGGCTGTCTGCATCTTCTCTTCTGTCTTCTCAAACCCTCCATCATCGCAAAACATCAATCATTACTGGATGATTTTTTAGCTAGTAAACAGTATGTTTATTTGTTATTAGTTTGAGAAGGGCGGAAAAAGCCATGTCAAACTGGTACAACCCTCAATGACAAGAGGGGAGGAGGTTCAAACTCTAGATGCTTTCACACTGCCCAAATATAATAAAATTAATAATTATAATATCATTCCGTCAATTTGAAAGGGTGCACGCAGCCTGGGTGCACCCTAGGTCAAATGACCCTGCAAGCGAGAAGGTGAGCGCTCAACCCACGCTATCCTGCTAATTTACCTGATAACGTAACGCGCCATCTTTGACGTATTCGACACATTGCATTCACCGGTGACGTTTAATGTTGCAGTGGACAAAGTGGATCAGAATCCCGGAACATCACTGCAGCTGATCAGGCAGCTGCCGGCTGATGCGATAGACTGCTGAGAAAGCGTCTGCTTCCCGTTATCAGGCGTGAATGCTTTTATCGTTTTGTCCATTCTGTCCATTGCCGGTAGTCTGAGGCTGCTGCTGAGGGGATGATGGGAGGCGGGCGGTGGGCAGAAATGATGTTCGGTGTGAGTCAGTCGGCTCTTCTCGCAGTGAATAAAGTTAATGAAAGTGAAGCAGCAGAGCTTGAACGTTCACATCCACTGTCTGCTTCCACAGCGTATACGTCGGTGCAATTCTCTGAGTGTGGTGAAGCACAACCATCACGGATGATGATATAACGGCCATTCACATGATCGGCTGAATGGAGCGGGTAAACACATTGTGTTCTGTCTTCATTCTTAAACACCGTTTTTTGGGATTGCCGTCCATGAACGCAGCACATGGCCGCCTCCCACAGCTCATGATATAACAAGGCACAGATGCTACCTCTTCATTCATATTTAGGAGACGCATGTTAAAGAGATAGTTTGGATTTTTTGACATGAAGTTGTATGAGATGCTCACCATCATTGTCGTCCATCAGCAGTTACTTTTCCTCCTTAAAGCGTTTGTGTTCAATAGAGTAAACCATTTGCATCACGAATTCTTGGACGCATCACTGTATCACTGCGTGCACCTTACCATCAGCCGAAGGAGGTGTAAGGAGACCGCTGCCACACGAGAGAAGACGCGTCGCAGCGGTCTCCTTCCGAGCAGGTTAACGCGGTGAAACAGCCGATGATGGTGATACGAAGGGAGGGAAAATGGTGCTGGTTGACTGCGAGGTTGGACTTTTTTGTGGCCAAGAATTCATGATACAAATGGATTACTCTTTTGTACACATATTGTCTATTGGAGTACAACGCTTTATCCACGTGACCCCAGCAACTAGACAGAACTACTCTCAGCAACACCAAAACCGGGCCAAAGCTCAGCTCACGGGACGCAGTGGAGGGAAAGCCACTACTGGTGAGGATGTCACACAGCTTCATGTCAAAAAATCTGAACTATCCCTTTAATAACATGTTTAGTTCCTGTGTTTGGCGCTTCAACATAATAATGTACCAGAGGCGGAAAAACACTGCCACACAGGCGATGTGACAGGGTCCAAATGCTAAAAAAAGCCAAGTCGATTTGTGTTAGAAAATCCTGCCGTGACACGGGAATTTCAATGTGAAAGTGATATCTGACACTACTTTTCACCAACATAACAGGCTGCCCCTAAGATCTCTCCCCAGACCCCAGTGGCCACAGCAGCCATTCTCACCTTGACCCAGGTGAAGGACCCCCCAAAAGAGGCTGGGAGGGGCAACGGCACACTGCAAGGCCAACAACGCTCATGGCCACCAGGGGGTCAAAGAGCCCACTGTTGGGTAAACAGTCACCATAAGAGGGTGCACTGGTTAAATTCTAATAAACACCTATATTATAGTGTTTTTGGGGATGGGTTGCTTCAGATTAAAACATATTAGAACATATTAGAACTTAGAACATATGCCCTTGGATGCCAAAAATAGAGATATGAACTTAACACTTTTTTATCAAGTGTTTTTCACTCATAATCTTCACAGTTCCATAACATGTCTAATAAATCCAAATATATCAAAGTTATGCGTAATATTCAGCTTCTTGCACGATAACATCAAATTGATTCGCCTCATACCATCCATAATCTAAACACAAACAACACTTCTCCATGTGTTTGAGATGGCAGACACTCCAATTAACCTTAAACCATCTGCTGCTTCAACCGCAATCACACAAACTCGATGTAAAGCTTGGTGCTGTTTTCCTCTTAAAATGTTTTGAAAGGGTGTGATTTAGACTTGGATTTTGTATCAAACCAAACCATTGTTCTTCCCATAATCAAGGGTTTGAGAAAATTGATCTTCAGAAAACATCTCCAGAGGCATAATAATGATGTCATACACACCTGGCAGGATGAATGATAACCGTTTTTGTCTTTTCCTTGATGTCCTAGTTGTGGTTTCATAATTATACTTTATGGGCATGTTGTTCACAGATTTTGATGTGCTGAATTAGAAGATTACCAAAGTAATTCTGGCGGGAATGCACGCATCCCTCATCTCCTCAACGCTCCGCTCAAATTGCACCCGACCTTTCCCACCCCTGAGCATGACACTATCAAATATTAACATGGCTGGTGTGAATTGGGCCGCCTAGCATTTAATTAGACTATGTAAATTTCTAACACTGACATTTGTGCAGCTCTTTAATGTATTCTGTGCAAATATCTTCGACTGCTCCGATGGCTGGCATGATTCAGCACTCTTTATATAATGAATAGAGGTTGTGTCACTCATTTTTGTATTAATATCAACAAATCCCTTCAAGGAATTTGCATGAACCGTGAATTCATCCAGCAGAGCGTCTGTGTTCGTCTGATACGAACCCGACTTATCTCTCTCCCCTCTAACATTCGTCTTCACCATGTGGGAGAAACGTGGAGGGATGATAAATCTCTTTCACAAAGCACCTGGACTCAAAGCATCGGATGGATTTTGCTCAGATATACACACACGCTAGCTGTTATCTGCGGTGATGCCACAGGTCAGCGGGCTTGTAGAAGCAACCTCCGGACTGGAGAGACTGTATTTTTGCCTGAAAGATATGACGATGATCATAGGATGTGCATTTCAGCAAGAGTTGGTCTGAGGGGGGAGTGAAAGAGGCCATGCATATCAAACTGGAACGACCATCATAGCGAGAGGAGGGGGATCCATCATCCACACATATATTTTCAGACATTAAAAACAAAAACACGCTTGGTGCAGTAGACATAAAAGAGCGTTTTTCGTTGCCATGTCATACACAGTTTTGGGCAAGTTACTTTTAAAAAGTAACTAGTTACAGTCAGCGCTGGCCCTAACCTGCCCCCACCTCTCCCTAGCGAGCATCCTAACTGTTCGTCCATGGGTGGGTGGGGTGCAGAGCGGTCGGTGAGCATCCTTACAGTCTGCCGTTTGGGGTGGGTCGGTGGGTGGGGTGCTGAGCAATCGGCAAGCGTCCTTACAGTGCGCCATTCCGGGGGGTGGGGGGTGCTCAGCAATCAGTGACCAGCTGCCGTTCCGGGGAGGGGGTGTTCCTGAGTGATCGGTGAGCATTCTGACTGTCGCGCAAAATGTGGCCCCCCATGGAAGATGAGGCCCTACGCACAGCGCATGTTCTGTATTTAGAGAGGGGCGGCAATAGTTACAGTTACTAGTTACTTTTCCCAAAAAGTAACACGTTACTGCGAAAAAACAAACTTTAAATAATGAGCCGCATTTTTAGGCAGTAATGGTAACGGCGTGATAATTAAGGGAGTAGAGTAATCAAATAGATGACTCATTAATGAAAAAAGTGACACCATTAGTAACGCTATTATTAATAACGTGTTATTCCCATCACTGGCCAAGCATGTACGCAATGATGTTTTTTGCTTATGGCGTCAGATTCTGCACTGCTAGCTCTTCTGCTTCCCTCCTCACGGCTGTATTCCAAGTATGAGAGTAACAAATAATTGTACCTCACTGTCAGCCCATAAATATGATCGTCCCCCTGCTCGGGAGGCCATTGTTTCATATCAACATCCGCTTCTCTCTGATTGGCCGATACATTTTTTTACCAATTAACATTATAGGTGGTGTGGGATGCAGCATGCAGGGTTCTAATTGCATTTTGCGTTTATATGTGCAGAGGGATATTTTTTGGAAACATGCTGGTATGGATTTAAATTGAGGAGGTAGCAACTCTGTTTTGGAAACTATCCAGGTCCGTGTGGACAGGGTCTTAGATGACACTTATCAACCAAATACAATTTTGCACTAAAATCTCTCCCCAGGAAGAACAGCAGCCATACACAAGTTGACTCAGGTGACCCGAATGACCCCCAGCCAAAAAGGTTATAAGGCCAAAATCCGACTGTAAGGCCAGTGACTCATAGGACCACCAGGGGGGTCTGAAAAGCCCACTAACTCCGCTCTCTTGCTGGCTAACGACCTGCAAAAGAGTGGCCACCGTGCAGTGGCTAAATACCTAAAACTCTTCACGATTTTGAGTGTTAGTATTTTGGTCTGGGAGGATGGTCTGCAGCTGGAAGGAGTGAGTGATTGTGATTGATGCAGGTTTACGCAATCTATTGGCTCTCTTTTATTTTGTGGTGTTTCTTCTTCCTTCATCTCTCATCTACGGAGCCCAGTTATCTCGTGATCCCGAGATAACTAAGTCAGGATCCTGAGATAACTAAGTGGTGAAATGAGGGGAAGAAAATTACAGAATGAATGAATGAAGAAAAAAACAGATATGAAAAAAAAAGAGGCCAGTTCTATCAGGATCCTGAGATAATTGATTGACACCACCCTGTCCAAATAATGCGTCTCATACATGTTGGCGGGCTCGATACATGATGGCAGGCTCGATTCCAGCCAATGCTCATTACTTTGTTCAATTTTAATTTTGATAATGATAATATATACTATCATTACCAATAACGATAACATTTAAGGTTATTGATAATACTACTAATAATGCTAATAACAACAACAATGACAACAATAATACTAATAATATGTATCGTTATTATTATTGTTATTGTTATTGTTACTCTTTTGTTCAAACAAGTTAACATAAATCATATTTCCTCTCAAATTACTTGTTTAAGTTTGAATATCAAACTCAAAAGTATCATCAAAAATGTGAACTTTTTCAAGCTGTTGCAGGCAGACAAAGAATTCAATCCAGCACTGTTGTTTGGGCTGAACAGCCGTATAGATTGAGTTAAATGGACTAACCAGCAATATTTCCAGTTACAATATAGCAGATAGCCAACAATTTTGGTCATTTAACACTCCCATTGTGAAGTTAATGAATATTAAATCTTCATTGTCTTTGAATGCAAAGCCTATGAATTAATAGAATCTTGTCAACAGTGCAGTTAGTGAATCTCTGCTGCTAAAAAGGTGGCATAGCTATACTTGTTAGAGATATGTACGGCAATATGAGTGCACCTATGAACTCCGGCTCCAGTGTCTGGTGGACTGGACTTAAAACTTCCTTCAAAGTGCAATTCTGCACTTGCAGGTTCACCATATATTGAGATTTTTACAGTTAATTAATCCTATGACAGCCATATTTGGTTCCAGTGGCTAACCTGAAAGAACTGATGGATTTTCTTAAATCACCGGCTGTTAAGGCTATTGCTAACGTTATGTGAAATAGATTTATTAAAGTATTTAAAATTGCATACAATAATAATATACTAAATTTAGATTTGAATATTCTCGCCTTTCATTAAATAAGATAGACCTCAGTAAATACTGGGAGATCTACCGGTATACATTTACAGTACGTGTACATTTAATCATTTATAACGAGGCTGGCTCTACGCAGGGGCAAGAGGGGGCAACCCCCCCTCAAATACATGCCTTGCCCACTCAAATCAAAACATTTTAAAACTTGAGAAAGCACATTTTAGTATATGTTGCGGGATATTCTGATAAGGATCATCCTGCCTTTCTTCGGCATTTGGGCACTTTCATACTGCAAGCAGTCGCGGCTCTGACGTCCCGCTGTGAGAGCTGCTGCTGCCGTCTGTTTTTTCTCTGGAGACGCCGATCACAGGACGTAAACACAAATAGGAGGCAGCGTTTCTCCATGTAGAGACCCTCTGACATGTTACTGTAGTTATTCTTTCACGCATCCAAACGCCTGGATGTCCGTCACATCATCCTCTGTGATAGTTGTTAGAGAATCGCACCTTCGTATCTGGCCGACGGAGCCTCCGGACACTCACAGCCCGAGCAAACACAACCACCTACCCCGTTGCTTCTGCAAACAGCGAGCAGAGAAGACCAGGTGATCGGGCAGTGCTGGAACCGGTGCCAGACTTTAGCTGGATGGGCGGCAATCACAGCAGCAAAGCGTGAACATTCAAGTTCTGCTGCCTCACTTTCTTCAACTATGGAGCACATCAGCCGCCGGCTGCCTGATCAGCTGCTGTAGCCCCCCTCAACAGAAGACAGGAGGACTATTCCCCAGTTGACTTAACAAATAGAGAAGTTATAGCTAACGTTACTTTGTAGGCTATTTGTTTTTTGTTGTTGTTGTCACTAAGACAAATTTGGCAGAGCTTTGCTGCTTCTACAAAGTGTGAAGAGACACAAAAAAAAGGTGCTGGAGCATGATGTTTACCCATGATGCCCCCTTCACATTTCTGACTGCTCCCTCATACGTGCCTGGCTAGAGCTGGCCCCGAGCTGTAATGTAAAGTAGTGATGGTGGTTTTATTGGTTTTGGGGGCTGAGAGCTGTGGTTACAGCAGCATGCAATATTCACCTCTAAATAGGCGCCTGCAGTACAAACATGTGTAAACTATGGTAATATTAATGTGAAAACTGAATACCTCACAATTTGAGATTCTCCTCTCGAGTTCTGTTCTCCTCCTGTTTGTTATGCCTGTTTAACCGGAGGTCACAGCCGTCTGCACCTCCTTCTCCCAAAGAGCCGCTTGTCTCCATCCCAGTGAGCAGAGAGACTCCGCGCAGATCACGTAGCCTTTTCCTGATGTTGGGTCAGAGAGCCGCCAACGCCGGACCATAACATGGTTGCTCACTGATGGTTTGTGAATTATTTTGCCTGCGGGTCATCGTGTTGCAAAGTCAGAAGTAATTCAAGTCTTATTCATCATCATCCTCTTCGGCGATCAGGCCAATAAATCTGATGCCAAAGTGCATCAGGAAAAAAAAGAATGATAAAATTATACATACACATATTTCAAGCCGTTATTATTTCATTTTTGATGATGTGGATTACACCTCATTTAAGGATTGTGCATGTAGTTTACAGCTCAACAAACACTTTGTTGCTTCCTGCAATTTGTTTGACACTTTATCTGATGATAAATCAGATGGCAAATCAGTCCACTCTTACCCTATAAGTCATGCCTCTGACAGATAGACTTTCTCCTTCACACCCCTCCCTGTCAAGGAGGTCTATAAGGCTTTAAAGGGCCTTTAGACTAAAAAATCTGACAGTCCTGACAACCTCCACCCTTCCTTTTTGTGCCTGGCAGAAAATACTATAGCTGAACCAGTGGCACATGTTTTTATTATCTCTGCGCAAAATAATGTCATCCCTGATTTTTGGAAATCTGCTTTTGTACTCCCCTCATTGAAAGGAGGGGATCCCGTACTACAGACCCATTTCCAAACTATGTATTTTATATAAGGTACTTGAAAAGCTGGTGAATGATCAGATCAAGGGGTTTCTGAGTTTACATAATATTCATAATATTCCTCATCAGTCTGGTTTTTGGAAGCAGCAATGTGCAGTTACTGCTTCCATGAGTGTTATATGATGTTGTGGAAGCTTTGGACATGAGTAAAAAAGTATAAAAGTAGAAGAAGTATAAAAAATCTCAAAATATTGCGACATCAGATATGATAATGCTGACCTTTTGAAAGGTGTATTCTATGAATATGCTCTAAATACCTGGTTGGGGCTCTTTTTGCACCAATGATGCAACAATGCAAAGGATTTTTTGAACATGAGACCCCCGTATAATGTCACTGACTCCTGCTTAAAGCTCACATTGCACTCTGAGGTTTCTTCCACCACAGGGAGTTTTTGCAGCCTCTGTCACCAAATGCTGCCCTCGGGCTTTGTTGGCTCTTGGTAAATATGTAAATTATAGGGACTCAGTCTATAATATTGTTGTGTATTAATGCTATTGAAATACAACTGAATTAAATTGAAATGCAGGATAATTAAACGGCAGGTATTCTGATGCCAGCCTAGTTTGCATTTATGTGCTCTATTAGATGTTTTGGCTTCAAGCATCTTGGCTGGGATCAATGAAATATGCAGGAAAAAAAATGGCATTAAACATGCATGCCTCATTTCCAGGGAGGTTCCTTTGTGTATAGGTCGGGAGTTTGAATCCCATGTGGGAGCAGCAGACAACAATAATGAAAGCGACTGTTGGAGGGGGTAATTCCAGAATGTAAATAAGTTAAATGGTATCTGACCATAAATAGCACCAACTTGTTGCTGATAGTTTATTGAGAATAGCAGAACATCCAGCAGACATTTCCTGGGGGACATAATGTTGTCATGTGACTCCAAACGAATGCAAATGCTTCTTACCTGCTGGATGTGTGGATTCAGATGATAAAATGTGTCAAACATTCCAACTGACTGTAATTTATGTTTTAAAAAGGGAAATAATTAGAATAGATGCATCTAATTTATTATTCTTTTTACATAGTCTTCATTTTGCTGCTCTGGATTTTTGTCCAGACGTTCGAAAAAGCTCCTCTGTGATGCTCAGGCTCCACTCAGATGCTGCAGATGTCGGCCTGGGCTGCTTTTCACTATCATTTCATTTACAGGGGGAATGGGGATCACAAGGGAGGTATGGCACATTCTCATCCCCACTCGTGAGATTAAAAAACATGTAATGCAGCCGGCGTCTCTGTAGAGGAATCCCGGCGGAAGGAGCTCATTCCCCCGGAGAGGCAGCTCGGTCGCAGCCTCTCCCTTTGATAAACTATCACAAGCTGTCTCTGCTCTAAATCAGAACATATCCGCCCTGACGCCCGACTGCAGCTCCTATGACTCGCCTCTTCAATACCCCCCCCCCCCACACACACACACACACACACACGCACACTGCAGTGGGAGATGTAGCCCTTGAAATCGATTCAGAACTATTCAGACACTAAAGTGATGAAACAGTTCAACTAAGTTTGTACTATTCCTAGAGCTGGTTTCCTCCTCAATAACTGATGGATTTCTCATTCATCTCGCTACAATATGACGTGTGTGTGTGTACGGACTCCAACACATCAAATCCTTTCCAGAAAATATTCCAGATTTAATAGAAATCCTTTACCACAAATGTTGCCAACTCGAGGTAAAGCAGGAGGTAATGCTCTGATGTATCAAAGGTCGGTGCATGGAAATAACAATGATTTAACAGAATATGTTTGTTCTCTTTAAAATAGTCAAAAACAGCCATAAAATAAACAACTGCGATGATAAATGAATGCAACAACTTGAGGCACAGTCACACGTTAAAAGTTCTCTTAAAAGCCTTCATTTCAATTCACAGGTGAATTCACTAATTGCAGTAACTGAAATGCCCCATAAAATAGGGGCCCTAAAATCAGCTCAAGGCGATTATTTCATTACCCGAAGCTAAGTGGATTTGAGAATGGCTAATTGGTTTATGTCATTTGTTCATCTGAACTGACTAAACGTTCTGTGGGCGTTTGATTCTGCAAATACAAAAAGGAGGACGTGACAGGCAGGATAATCAGATGTTTTGATGACTCCCCATCATAATTTATACATTAGATCAGGTTCATTGCTCACAATTTGTGTATATTGTGTCATGTACTGTGTTTTATTGGGATTGGGAGGCTCATTGAGCGCAGCGCCTTCTATTGACCAGCCGGTGTCAAACACAAGACCTAAGTTAAACACAGAAAGAGGCTGAGGATTTTTAAAGCGTCGATATATCTGATTGTCCTTCAAACAAGAAAAGTCAGCAGAGAATATCAAAAAACAATGCAATGAAAACCTTCAGCATACACTGGTCTTCTTTCATACATTTTGACCTCACAGGAACAACTGTCAGATTTTGGTAATAATTGGAAATTGGATTGTAAAACGTATTGACCACTGCGTCCATTATTAATTCAGCTTTGGCCTTCTGTAAACTCAATTCAGGGATAGGGGGGGGGGGGGGG
>CAESWR010002399.1:686484-700465 GCA_903171835.1 Mullus surmuletus
TTTCAAACAGTTAGCGCAAGAGTTAATTAATGTCGGTGCCAAAAATGGCCAGCGAGCCAATGAACTACTCCCTGACCCCACCACACATGCCAAAACCGGAGATAATATCTGAAAAAAGGGCTTCAGCAGCAATTACTCACCGTCCTCAGCTTTGAGGCATCCGTTGTAAACAATGTTGTCTGGGTAACCAACAGAAGGGGACAAATACCCAACACTGCACCTTGTTGTTCTCTCGACAAACAGGCTGAAGAGCCACTGCCAACCCGGCGTTTCTGATACTCCATCCCAGGCTATCATCTGCCAACGACACCTTGAGTGGATAATGAAAAAAAATAAAAATCCATCCGCTTCATAAAATGGCCATCTTCTTATGGCCAAAGTTCAATCAGTTAAGAATGTTTACTCCCGCTGAGAGGACTGACATCCAGCAACAGGTGAGAATCCAGATAACCCGCTTCAGAGAGGACGAGGAGGATGCACATCGGCAGGAGCCTGGTACATTTTTAATACTTTTACTACCTTTTCTACCTAATTGGCATAATTATCTTTTTAATTCACCACCAAACAGCTTTCCCTGTAGCATATTAATGTTGCTATAGGCGATAGCCTTGGCCTAATATATAATTGTGTTTTGATTTGCACAGAGTTGAGCGCAGTGGCACCTGATGCTGCTGGTCCCGCACCAAAGAGGAGAGCACTGGAGGAGTTTGAGGAGGCGTGGGAAAATGTCAGAGAGGAGAACAAAGAGGATGAAGATGAAATCCAGGTCGACATCCACCTCAACCCCACCATGGAAGCTGATGGACGAGATGTCCTGAGCTGGTGGAAGCAACATGAGAAGACGTTGCCGCTACTGGAACATCTGGCCCGCATGGTGCTGAGTGTCCCGGCCAGCAGTAGCAGCAGCGAGCGCACTTTCAGCGCAGCTGGAAGGGTGATTTAGTAAAGGAAGACTGGACTTGTCCCTGACACTGTGGATGCTAATCTGTTTCTGCATGCCAAGTAAACAGATTTTTCTTTTGGTGTTAAAATAATGGATGACTTTGTTAAGCGGCTCAATGATCGCCATGTTTTTAGAGTAGTGCTCTCAGGTAAGACAAGCTGTAGTAGTCTAATATATTGTTTTTTTGTTAATATATTTTATTTTTGTAGCTGTAGTTTATTAATTAATTGTAGTGTTAATTTGTTCATACAATTGCTGCGATATGCAGGTCAGCTGTTGCTGTGCACTGCTGCATCGCAAATAAAAAAAAAAACTCTGGCTTGATTCGGGTTCGGGCTTGATAATTCTGAAAACCTGTCGGGCCGGGCAGGGCCGGGCTCGGGCTCCACCCCCTCGGGCCAGGGCTGGACTCGGGCCCATATAATAGGCCCGTGCAGGGCACTAATGAGAACAAAACTATGGCAACAAGCTAGCCAACTGCTCACTTGGGCACACACAAAACAGCTTGCAGAACATTAATATGTGCATGGGCACTATTAAACCCAACTTAGTGTGTTTTTTGTCACCAAGGCAACTCTGCGACATCAGACAGGACTGAGTTACGGTGGCCCGTCCCACAAACTTGCGGAAACCTGCACAGGACAAACAAGCCGCGATTGCTCGCTCCACGGGCAACACAGTGGCGCTATCGGGTACCACACCTACATTCACCCCCTCTGTAAATAATGTTGCCCTCCACCTCACAAGTAACAAAACAGCAAACAACAACAAAAATAGGATCAGTCTCTTGAACCAACAATATATGTCATGTGCGCTGCTAGCCTTGCCCTGGCCCTTTGCCACACCCGCCAACCCCTTTCTATCTTCCAATAATCCTCTTCAGATCTCCCGCTCGAATGTCACATGTTAGCTTCTGTGGGGGCCGGCAATCTATTGCCAGGTTTCCGAGGCCTGGGGAACAACGGGTTTGTCAGCCACAATAGAAGTTTGAGTATCCTCCCCTCTTACACTCATTCCATCTGGTCCCACATCCACTGCCTCCATCCTTGTTTGTTCATCCAGCTCATCTGTCGTCCCTGCTATAACCTCCGCCTCAGTTTCCCTTGTCTCATCCATCTCCTCCTCCTCTCCCATCTGCGCCAAAACATCTCGCCCCACCACTTCACCATCCTGCTCCCCTGTTGCCTCCATGTTGTCATCCTCATAATCCCCTTCAGTGTCCGACTCTGACCCCTCTTGAACCGAATCCTAACCCTTCACTGGCAGAAACATGCACTGTTGAAGGAGATTGCGGTGAACCACCCTTTCGATGTCACCATTTTCTGACCTCACCACATTCACAGGTGTATTGGGCTGTTTCTTTACCGACACGTATGGACGTGACTGTCATCTGTCTCCAAGCCTTGTTGACCCTCCACATGGCACACTTTTACCAGGAAAGCTTGGTCTTTTGCCTTCCAGTCATAGTACCTCTTTTGTTGGTCTTTAGCATGGTGGGAGCTCTGATTAGCCTGTCTGTACTCCTGCGTTAGGCAACTGTGATAATGTGGGTGAGAATGCACCTATACTCACCACTTGTCCCTGACATACATTTTACACGTAACATGTCAACATGTAACATGACACCACTTACTATCCCGGGTTTGTTTGTGTTCATGTTATGTTTCGATTTCCATCAATGCATAAGTAAATTCAAACAGGTTGGATCGGTTATCTTTATTGTTTGCAGAGTTGAATGTACTTTAATTGTTTGTTGCTTTGCCGGTACTAACCTGTGTTCCTTTGTTCAGACCCAGCATGCAGAAGTTTAAGGAAGAGGACACCCCGTACTTCAGGGTATTTATAATGTTGGTGATGTCATTGTATTTCATTTGTCTGTTTATTTCAGTTAAAAAACATTAATTAACACATTAATTACTTTGAGGACATAATTTAGTAATATGAGTTTTCTTTGAATGAATCCTATGTATTTATTTAATATGCATGTGTTAAAGTTTATGTGTATTTCACCCTCTTTAGGGTAGGTTCTGTTTGCTGTCTAACTGGTGGGACAGATGAGGTGTGAGCTTGAGAATGAGAGAGAGGACAGGCCGCGCTGCTGTGAACACGTGCCCTTTCTTTGAGTTATTGAGAGTTGATTCACCTCAGTTGTTTGCTTTGGAGTTTGTTTGTTTTTTTGGTCTTTAGTTTTTTGGCCTGAGTTGCATGTGGGATCAAGCACTGTGAATAAACATGCACTATTTTGGGAACAAAGATGTCTGCTGACTCTGCCTACCTACCACCGGGCTCATTCATGGTAGGTAGCATCAAGTCAATTGGCAGGATGGAGGATGCCTACCAAACATCAGGTATTAGGATGTATAGCCTTTTGAGTTGTGTTGTGTACAATTGTAGGAGTGTGTCATTGCATCCACATATTCGTGCCCGCTGGGTTTCAAGTTAGGCACTAATGTCTCCAGCATGTTCATTAGGGTTCGGTTGAACCTCTCAGTGGTCCCTTTGCCCTGAGGGTGATAGGGAGTGGTGCGGGTCTTAGTAATGTCTTTAGCCGCTTTACTTGCTCTTTGGTCTTTTATGCAGTAGGCTTGAGCATAGCGAGAAAATTGATCAGCCATGACAAGTACATTTTCTATGCCACCCTTGGACTTCTTTGGAGTCAAGAAGTCCACAGACCAACTCCATTGGTGTACTGCTGTAGATGCTGACCAGGGGAGCCCTTAGCCCTACAGTTAGGGTCTTACTTAAGCAACACCTCTCACACTGTTCGCACCAGACCTTTATCCTGGAACATACATAGCCAGTAGAATATTTCCCTCACCATCTGTAATGTTCTATCAAATCCTAAGTGCCCCGAGTCATCATGGAGAGCGGTCTTGACAGATGTACACAGCTTTTCTGGCAGGAAAGCTGCTCCACTACTCCCCTTTGGTAATCTTTTATTCAACAGTATATGATACTGCGGCCACGAGTGGAGGGGTACAACTACAATAATTGGAGGGTACCGTTAGCCATTTGAGTTGCACGACAATGCCACTCTGGGAATTTCACCCAGAGAATTAACAGATGCACAGGTTGGTACTCAAAGCCAGAGACGTGGTTCCACACAAGTATATTTTTATTGTTAACAATTATTCAAATCTTAAGTAAAACAGCATTCACACAGGGAGGGGAGGAAAAATAACCAAAACTTCTCAGGGCTGAGGCTTACCGAATGGGGAAAACTAGTGAAGGCAGGGTAAGGATCCAACAAAATCAAACCAAACAAAATCACCCAGACTCACATGACACACATACGGTTGTGAAGAACCAATCCCAGGGGCACAGCACACGAACGAAAAACGGGGGGGGGGATACCACCATCAGACCACCAGCACCACCACCGGGCATCAGTCATTGGAAAAGAAGGGGAGGAGGGGAATAATACAATTAGTGCGGTCACACAACATAAACCAGGAAAATAAGAATAAGCAACTAATAAGAGAACCAAAAATTAGTAAACATATACCAATTCAAATGAAAACAAAGCTAGGTAAATGAAGAGCTTTGGTTCAAACAAAGGAAACCAAAATAGATAAAACAACAAAAACAACTTAGAATCAAAGAAAAAATGCTAAATAACCAAAACAAATATTACTAAATCCATTAACCCCAATCAGGAAAATAAACTAATACAAATTAACCCAACCCAATAGAAAATAATACAAAAGAATCCCACTAACATACCACAGACACACAATTAAGACGGGGGTTAGTGGTAAAAATGTGGCGTTTCCCCCGCGGTGGCGTCAACAGCCAACCAAGCCAGCAGCAGATAGACCCGTAGTGGACCTGGAAACAAAGCAACAGTGTTCCGGCGATGTCACTTCGATGGCGGTGATTATAAAAACATGGAGGATATCCTTTCCCTCGTTGCGGTCTGCCACACACGTGGTCTTGGACAAACTCACGCCCGAACACACATACACACCAGAGGAGGGATGAGGCGAAAGAGACCCACGGCAGCTACCAGCAATCCACCACAGTTGTCGGAACAGGACACCCGACAATTATGCTGGAGACAGCAGTTGCTCTCTAGCAGCCACACACCCGCACAACCAAGCTGGAAGCAACACAGCAGAGCGCAAAAGAAGGAAGTTGGAGGAGAAGTGCCGCTTAAATACTGGGCCCCCCCTTCGGCCAATGGCTATTCATGACGCTCAATCAAGCAGGCGGCACAGGCACACCACATAAATAAATACATAAACATCCATGCTGCCACAATACCATCCCCTAATTATTAACCTCCACCATTCCTTTAAAGAAGAGAAGGCGCACCGACTCCGTGCTGCTGACCCTCTCACTATGCTCGGCTTCTGGTCCAAGCTTTTGCAGTGCAGGACTGGACTGATGACATGGTCTTCCTTTTGTGCAGCGCAAATCTCTTGCCTTGATCATGTGGAGTCTGTCCCTACATCCCTGTAGGCCACACTGGGGTTTGGACACTTGAGATTATTGGAGTTCAGATGTAGGTTTCTCGGGGCCCGTTGCAGTCTTACCTGGGGGGCTCCCAGTCAAGCTGTTTCCTCTTCCGGCTCTTTTTGGGGGCTCACACAAGTTGGGGAGAGGGCATCCGCATCGGTGTTGCTCTTTCCTTGCCAATATTGTATGTCAAAGTCAAACGCAGACAATCGAGACATCCACCGTTATCTTGTGGTATCCAGCTTTGCCGAGGACATCACGTACTGGAGCGGATTGTTGTCTGTCTGAACCAGGAACCATCGCCCATAAAGTTGGTCATAAAAGCTGTCCGTCAGTGCCCACTTCAGAGCAAGAAACTCGAGTTTGGACTTGAACTAGGACAGCACCAGGCCCCTCCCCTGATGCATCAGTTTGAAGTAGGGCTGCATCAACGAATCCATAAAATTGATAAAAATCAATTATTAAAAGTGTTGGCAAAGAAATGGCACAAAGATACAAAGATACAAAGAAATGTATATCTTTATTGTTTATCATTTATTTAAAGCTCTGGTCCCTTTTACAACACAAAACATCTTTTGTGCACTTTACTTTTTAAAAGTCCTATATGTGGCAGATATTGTATAGCATACATTTATATGTTTTTTTTATGTTGGTCGAAAGCCTGTTCATCAACATTCTAAGAGCTGTAGAATGTTCATGCAGCAACCTGTATTTTTCTGCACTGTCACTCCGAAATAATGTGCTGTATTTGAATAAAGGGATGGAAATTTTAAAAAGTGTTTTTTTTATCCGATTCATCGATTAATCGAAGAAATAACTACGTTCAATCAATTATTACAATAATCGTTAGTTGCAGCTCTAATTTGAAGCACAAAAGGCAGGTTGTAATCTCGATAGCCCAGCACAGGAGCACTTGTCAACCTTTCTTTCAGGAACAGAAAGGCCTCCTCACACTTGTCAGTCCACTCGAAGGGTGGGTCAGGAGCTAGGTTTTCCCTTCTTCCTCTCCTTTTCCTCCTGGGGTCCCCCGAGGTGAGGCAATATAACCGGGCAGCTAGCGTGAAGAAACCCTTCACATGCCACCTGTAGTACCCTGCAAAGCCCATGAATTGCAGCACTTCCTTTCGATTTGTCGGCCTCAGTCCTTCACCCTGCTGATTTTGTCTGATCCCCTCTGCAGATACCACATGACCCAGATACTGCACCTCCTTTCTTACCATTTGAAGGGTTTCAGCTTCATACCATGTTTCCAAAGACGTCAAACACCAACTGTAACTTCTCCAGATGTTCCTCAAACGTTTTGGAGAAAATTATGAGGTTGTCTAGATAGATAAGCAGGTGATTGAAGTTGAGGTCTCCAAAGAAGCATCTCATCAGCCTCTGAAAGGTTGATGGAGCATTCTGCAGCCCGAAGGGCATTCTTTTGGCCTCAAACAACGCCATGGGAGTGCCAAAGGCTGTCTTGTGCTTATCTTGCTCAGCTACTTCCAACTGCCAGTACCCCGATGTGAGGTCAAGGGTGGAGAAGTACTGTGCCTGCCCTAGGGCCTCAAGAGCCTCTTCTATTCTTGGCAGGGGAAATGCATCTCGGGTGCTGTAGGAGTTGAGTTTCCTGTAATAGAAGCACAGCCTCAGTGATCTGTATTTATTAACTACAATCACCACCAGTGATGCATAAGTACTTTTGCTTGGTCTGATGGCTCCTGCTGTCTCCATCTCCTTCTATAGTTTTCTCTCATTTTGCCACTGTGCAGTAGGGTTCTTGCGATATGGCAGCCGGGTGTCTGATCGACAAGGGGTGTCTCATGCTGCACCTTTCTCATGTGGACATAGTCCACGGAATGCTTGGAGAACACGCTCAAAATTTTGTCTACAAGCTCCTTAAGGAGGGAACGCTGTAGCTCGCTCTCCATGGCTGATTCCATGGTCATTGTAGGTCTTTTATTGCGGCCCAGCTTTGATTCTACATTTCAAATCCATTTCTTTTTTTCCAGGAATGCATATCTTACGACCAGTGTATACAGCAGGGCCCACCCTGTCATTTGCTTTGTCATTTTCTGTGCTCCCAATCTTTAGCAGAGCAGAGTACCGACCTTTCCTTGACATGGTGGAGGAACTGCTGCACGTGGGCTGTTTGGAAGTGTCTCTTTGAGGCATGAGTGACATTGTTTCCCACAAGCAAAGGGTTAGAGGAACGATACTCAGAGTCAGGGACCACAAAAGCTGGCACAGCCTCAAACTCTTTCCCCAGCGCTTTCAGGTTAACGTGCAGGACACCATAGTATGGCACGTTCTGACAAGCCGCACCCTCTATGGGTATTTAACAGGACTGTAGCTTCTGTTTTTGGAGGACAGGGTGGTTGCACCAGTGCATAATACTGGTTATCTGAGAGCCAGAGTCAATTTCTACCTCCTCCTCATTCTTGGGACCCACTAATGGGGTGTCCTCTCATCTGTCCTCAGTTGTGTTCACCTTTATCAGGGGGACTTGCTGTTTGCCCATGGTTGTCCCGACTACCATGAGCCCTAGGCATTTAAAGAATGTCCAGAGTCAGTTGCATTTCCTTTTGTCGGAGTCATAGGCTGGTTTTGGCAGGGCCTGACTGGGTTGGGATCAAGGAGTGCTGCAGTGCACACCTGTCATATGTGTCCCTGTCTCCAACACTGGTAGCATGTCACACTCGAGCTTTGGTGTAGCTTTGTTCGACATTGGATGGAGCTGAGATTCTTGAGCCAGTTTGCTGACCATCTCTGTCAGTTCTAACCACTCTGAGTCATGTGTTGCCCGTTCCCTCTCTTTTGATTTCTATTACTTTCTGGTGTGGCATGTACCTAGATAAAAGCGCTCTTTGTTTTGTTTTGTGGCTGTAATCTTTTTTTGTCTTTCGCCATGTCTCTGAGCTCAGCCCGTAGCTCGGGGAAGGACATGAAGCCTGGGCTTCAGTGGTGCAATGCTTATTTACACCTCCTCATCATTGAGTCCCCTTAAGAACTGCCAGATTAGTTTTGTACTCTGCGTCTTACCTTTTTGAAACATCAGACAGGACTGAGTTAACGTGGCACCGCCCACCAACTTCCACGCTGGAGCGGAAACCCGCATGGAATAAACAGGCGTGCTCCACGGCCCAATCGTGTGGCGGAATCAGGTACTACAACTTCATATGTATTTAGGCCTACGTATGTATGTTTGTATGTATGTGTGTATGTATGTATGTATGTATGTATGTATGTGTGTATACCAATATACAATATATTCAGTTTCTTACTAAATGCTGTTATGTTATTGACTGGGAGCTGACTTTGCCCAAAAAACGTGAACACCATCGTGCACAAAATTGCAGTAGAGGAAAATAATGTGCACATTTGTCTGAATACACTAAGTTAACTCTATTTTGTGTTAGTCTTTGATGTGGAGTCAGTGACAGTAATCACTCTCACGTCGGCATTCCACGCGAGATTTAGCAAGACTAGACAAGATCTCAGGAGATCTAGCATGTAGTTTCACCGTGAGACATTGAATGAGATCGGTGGTGTATATGAACACCCACACCCACAAACCATTGCTCCCTCCCACAGAAACCGACCAGCTGACCATGTCGACAGGATGTGAAATGACCGCTGAAAGACCTTTGACTCTTGAGTTGAACCCTGGCCCCTCCCATTATCACGTGAAGGACAGTTCAACGTATTGACTTGGTTTTATTTTGAAAATTAACCAGATATTTTACTCTGTAGCAGCATACAACTTCTGCTGTCCAGCAAAAATAGAAGCCTTGTCTATCCAATCCAATCCGACTGCCACAGCGGAGCCGCAGCAGAGCCGCAGCAGAGGCAGATGGCGGACGCATTGTATGGAATCACGCACATTGATTATAATGCTTGCATATTTGATCAGGCTGCCGTTCCGGAGCAGAGCAGAGCCATTCCGGATGCGGTGGAATTTAGGGGGTCACTGGTCTTTTACGACTCACAAACACTCAACATATCACAGATGTTTAAATCATGTGTGTCCAACAGATTTCGGCAACTGTGATGGGTCAAGCGCTGGAAGAATGTTTGTTTAATTGTTGTTGTGAAGGGTTTTACAATATCACTGACATTCAAGGCAAGGCAAGTTTATTTGTGAAGCACAATTCAACAACAAGACAATCCACAGTGCTTTACATAGAGCATAAAAGGCATCAAAACAGAATAGAAAAATGTATTTGGAAATAAAAAGAAGATAAAACGGAATAAGACAGATAAAACAAAAGAATAAAAGTTACAGTGGGAGGTAAAATACAATCATCAAATTTTGTTTTTTTGGTTTTGTGCTGTTTTGCTGCCAATCGTACTGAAATGAGAATGAGATGTTTCACCATGTAAGTACTTGAACGAATAATGAGTACGGCATGTGCTGTTTCAACCTGCAGAATACGTAACCACGGTGATTTCACATGAAAGGTGAGGCTTCCTAATGAATTGGGCTGCTAAAGATGCCCATGTTAGAAGACATTGATTGCACTTCAGCCTTCCTTTATCTTCTCCTCTCTGCTGATGTTTATCTAGAAAGTGACCACAGGAGGCGAGAAAGTAGATGATATCCGTACACAGTAAGAGTCCATTCTCTGTGACTGATCTATCAAATTGATATCCCCAAATCTCGATATGAATATACCTATTTTGGAGAATGTGACAGTGTGTTTTGTGCCAGAGCTTGACAACAGCATGAACATGAAACATAATTTTCCCAAATGGATGTCAGATGCTTGTTCAGTCTGAGGGTTTACGAAATAATGACTTAAATGGTCATTTTATGTCGGAGAACCTTTTGTGTTTGATTCTGAAAACCCCATCAGTAGGGTTTCTATTTTCAGCAGGCGGAAAAAATGAAAAAAAAAAAAAACATGTCCATAAAATCACTGCTCTCTTTCCAGCTCCCAAATGGCAGCCAGGACAATCTCAGTCACCTCCATCAAGTAATTGAGCCTTTACAGCAAAGGGTTGCACCATTGCGTCTGGCAGAAAGAAAAAAAAACAAAAAAGGCTCCTCTAGTCTCAAAGAATCCGAGTGGCGAGGAGGAGTCTGCTTAGAGGGCTAATCCTTCTTAACATAAATCTGGCTTAAATCAACAACGGGAGCAGCGTGAGGGGAAACGGTCCCAGGTTACAACGTCTGGAGGTGTGTGGACGTGACTGAAGACACACACATACACGCCGCTGGCTCTCTTTCAAAGGTGTGTGTGTTGAGTCAGTTGGTGTGAAGATAGTGTACAAGCACATTAGCAAGAATGCTGAAGCGCACTCCCATCCAAGCCGATTTTGATGCCTCATTTAGCAACTGGCTTGTGCCGACGATCAACCTGCACCTCGATATTTATCTCAGGAAACTCACTGGAACGTAATCGTGGTGACAAGGCTTGTGAAACAAAACCAATGGTCAACCAGGTGGTGCTGACCATTGGTCAGCAAAAGCATGAAGCATTCCACCTATTGAAAAATAGTGGTTTTATCACCTCAATTTTGTCTTATTTTTGACCCTTTATTTAATCCTTAAAGGGATAGTTCACTTTTTTTTTTACCTTCCTCGAGCTGATAGAAAGGCACGCGCAGTGATACGAACGGAGGGGAAAATAGTGCCAGGTGATTGTGAGGTTGGACTTTTTCACGACAAAGAATTTGTGATGCAAATGGCTAGCTCCTTTGAGCGCATATTGTTTTTTGGAGCAAAACGCTTTATTCGTGTGACCCCGGCAACTAGACGGAAGTACTTTCTGCAACACCACCGGGCCAGAATTGCGCTCACGAGATGCAGTGGGAGAAAAGTCACTGCTGATCAACGACACTGATGGTGAGGATCTCATACACAAATATGTACATATATATGTATATATGTATATATATGTATGTATACAAAATCTGAACTGTCTCTTTCATTTTATCCCCATGAGTAGAAGCATTGTATTTGTAGTTGGTACTCTCTTACTTGCGTCATCCCAAATCTCCCATTACTTGGAGCTCAGAGTGTAAAAAAATATTTTCCATTCATCCCCTTTGTGGAGGATGACCAACTGAAATACTATAATCCATCAGCACTAATGCTCGCAGACTGCTTTGTTTTGTTTATGCAATTTCACTTTTGTGCTCATAAGAGGTTTTTTGAAGCAGTCTCTGGTAGTGAAATAAAGTTTTGTTGAGAATAATCAACTTAGACATCATCAGGGAAGCTAGCCATCCTTTCTCAGGAAAACAACTGAAAACAAACAAAAAAACATGTTTTTGTCTAATGAGGACACAGGAGGAAGCAAAACAATACATATCCTTAAAAATCAACACAAACACTCAAAATAACACATTCAAAAATCTGCGGGATACATTTCTGTGTTGAGATTCTCTAGGTTTTGTTTAGCCAACAAAGTTCCCAGTCATTAACGAAATACACAGTGAAGCCAGAATCGATTCAGGAGTTCTCTGGAGATGTAATCCCTTCTTATCCCGAGCTTTAATCAATGAAACAAGCACACCCGCATTTGGTTGCAAAATCCACATCCAACAAACTGTGTAGTTTGGTGATGGAATAAACTACACTCAAATTAAAAGTAGGCGCAGAGAGAAAGTAAAACTCAGAGAGATATTTTAGCCTTTAATGACGGTGAGGGTTAAATCACTGATTTTTCTGTCTGTACAAAGTCACATGTTGCAGGCAGCAGGACAGCGTCAGTATCGAAACAAACTATGCGAAAAAGAAGCAGCAGCGCTCTGATAAGACATAATGAGAGAAGCAATAGAGAAAAACAACATGTCACTTTATGACTCGTATTTATAATGCTGAGCAGACGTACTGATGTCGGAGTAAATGGCGCACATTACCGATGAGCCCTCTGAGCGCAGCTGCAACGTGTTACGTGCACGACTGACTCCTCTAATAGCAACTTTCTTGATTAATAGACAAATTTGTGCTGCGTGTTGTACAGATGATGCTTAATGTGCTATATGACTCGGCTCCACACTCACTCGTAATAGTGTGAGAACATGGAAACAGACAGTTTATATTTGGGCTTATTACATTGTCATAACATCATTTTCTTCCCATATGGATGGAATATTATACAAAATTTTGCAGGAAAATAGACCCTGCTTCCAGTGTATACGGTATTTCTATTGAATGTATTTATCTCATTATATTGTTGTTTTATTTTGATCATATGAATAGCTGTGTGCAACTTGTTGCTGAAGGTGTTTTTGAAAACAGGGAATCACAACAATAATGTTGACATTGGCATCAGTTGACATGTGTGGGGAGTTTTCTGTGGTACTCTCGTAATATTCTTGCACACACACCTTTAAAAGATGAGCCCATAGATTTTCATCTACGTTTGAAAGCAACATAGCATCATTGTGGAACCAAGCCCCCCAAAGTTGTGAGTTGTTATTCTTAACCCCTAAGATTTCCTGGGGACTTTTTTTTTTTTTTACGTATTGATGTGTGTATGTATCTTTCAGGCTTAAGCTGATTAACAAGACTGACTAATGTAAAGTCTTAAAAGATATTAGTATATGATATTTTTACAGCACTCTTTTGGAAGGAGACACTTTTTGAAGAGTTTGCTATAAAAATCTGTCACTGCAGAAAAAATGAGAAAGAAGTCTAGCAAAAATAATAATTAAATCCTCCTTAAATTGCATTCTATGGAAATTGTTGGAGTTTTAATTAAAAAGAAATAGGTGACGTATTTTTTTCCTGAGGGACAACGTTTTTTTAAGGAACTCTCAAGGGTTAAGCGTGCAGAATGGGGAGTAAGTATGATGAGTAGTAAGAATGAGGAGTGGCATTTGCAGATCTTGTTTTACTTTTTCATTCAAATGAAGAAATCACCAAGCGCGATACACAGAGATGCCCAAACATTCGCATGGTATTACTGAATGTGCGGAATATAGGAGCAAGTTTTAATTTGCTTTCTAGTAGCTCTTAAATAAGGGAATCACAGAAAATATTACTTATAAAGGGTGTCCAACCTTTTGAACAGAAGTGAACATAAATGAGCCTCACTGATTGATCTTTCATCCCAAAAACATCAATCTCCCCAATTCTCTTACTTCAAGTGTGTAGGAAATTCAACATAAATACGTCGGATTTCCATGCGTGGAACAAAAAAATCAACAGAAATGCAATGTGCACCCGCGGCGGAGCGAGCTCTCGGGGGTCCGCCCAGACCCGCTCGGCAGCAGGCAGACTCACAGCTGAAGGCGGTGTGAATTTTCTCTGGCAGGGCTGCGTGATTGGCAGCGGATGGATGAGTGCAGCCCAAGGCTGTCCACTGTTGCTGGATATCAATCACTGTTGATAAGCAGCCCTCTCCACTGAAAACAAATGCCCCCCCCTCCCCAAAACCATCCTCTCAACGCCCCCCCCCCCCTCCTTTACCACTGATTTAGATGAATCAGCCAAAGGACATCAGCATCCAATTGTTCCGGCTGGCTCGACGCTCATCAAACTACATCTGCTAGCTGTCGTTTACTGGCAAAACAAACGTCCTCTAAAGACCCTGGCAGGTTTTAAAATTTAATTTCCCATCTACACAGTCACCTACATATTGAAAA